>CAKZFB020000024.1:0-101551 GCA_936432065.2 Rutpela maculata
GGGTTTGAAGAAATTAGGATGGGTTTGATGAAACCGAACGAAAATTTATGAGGTTTGAAAATTTATCTGAGGTTTGAGCAATTTAGCATGGGTTTGAAGAAATTAGGATGGGTTTGATGAAACCGAACGAAAATTTATGTGAGGTTTGAAAATTTATGTGAGGTTTGACAAAATTAGCATGGGTTTGACGAAATTAGGATGGGTTTGATGAAACCAAACGAAAATTTATGAGGTTTGAGCAATTTAGCATGGGTTTGAAGAAATTAGGATGGGTTTGATGAAACCGAACGAAAATTTATGTGAGGTTTGAAAATTTATGTGAGGTTTGACAAAATTAGCATGGGTTTGACGAAATTAGGATGGGTTTGATGAAACCAAACGAAAATTTATGAGGTTTGAGCAATTTAGCATGGGTTTGAAGAAATTAGGATGGGTTTGATGAAACCGAACGAAAATTTATGAGGTTTGAAAATTTATCTGAGGTTTGAGCAATTTAGCATGGGTTTGAAGAAATTAGGATGGGTTTGATGAAACCGAACGAAAATTTATGAGGTTTGAAAATTTATCTGAGGTTTGAGCAATTTAGCATGGGTTTGAAGAAATTAGGATGGGTTTGATGAAACCGAACGAAAATTTATGAGGTTTGAAAATTTATCTGAGGTTTGAGCAATTTAGCATGGGTTTGAAGAAATTAGGATGAGTTTGATGAAACCGAACGAAAATTTATGTGAGGTTTGAAAATTTATGTGAGGTTTGACAAAATTAGCATGGGTTTGACGAAATTAGGATGGGTTTGATGAAACCAAACGAAAATTTATGAGGTTTGAGCAATTTAGCATGGGTTTGAAGAAATTAGGATGGGTTTGATGAAACCGACCGAAACTTTATGAGGTTTGAAAATGTATCTGAGGTTTGAGCAATTTAGCATGGGTTTGAAGAAATTAGGATGGGTTTGATGAAACCGAACGAAAATTTATGAGGTTTGAAAATTTATGTGAGGTTTGACAAAATTGGCATGGGTTTGACGAAATTAAGATGGGTTTGATGAAACCAAACGAAAATTTATGAGGTTTGAGCAATTTAGCATGGGTTTGAAGAAATTAGGATGGGTTTGATGAAACCGAACGAAAATTTATGAGGTTTGAAAATTTATCTGAGGTTTGAGCAATTTAGCATGGGTTTGAAGAAATTAGGATGGGTTTGATGAAACCGAACGAAAATTTATGTGAGGTTTGAAAATTTATGTGAGGTTTGACAAAATTAGCATGGGTTTGACGAAATTAGGATGGGTTTGATGAAACCAAACGAAAATTTATGAGGTTTGAGCAATTTAGCATGGGTTTGAAGAAATTAGGATGGGTTTGATGAAACCGAACGAAAATTTATGAGGTTTGAAAATTTATCTGAGGTTTGAGCAATTTAGCATGGGTTTGAAGAAATTAGGATGGGTTTGATGAAACCGAACGAAAATTTATGAGGTTTGAAAATTTATCTGAGGTTTGAGCAATTTAGCATGGGTTTGAAGAAATTAGGATGGGTTTGATGAAACCGAACGAAAATTTATGAGGTTTGAAAATTTATCTGAGGTTTGAGCAATTTAGCATGGGTTTGAAGAAATTAGGATGAGTTTGATGAAACCGAACGAAAATTTATGTGAGGTTTGAAAATTTATGTGAGGTTTGACAAAATTAGCATGGGTTTGACGAAATTAGGATGGGTTTGATGAAACCAAACGAAAATTTATGAGGTTTGAGCAATTTAGCATGGGTTTGAAGAAATTAGGATGGGTTTGATGAAACCGAACGAAAATTTATGAGGTTTGAAAATTTATCTGAGGTTTGAGCAATTTAGCATGGGTTTGAAGAAATTAGGATGGGTTTGATGAAACCGAACGAAAATTTATGAGGTTTGAAAATTTATGTGAGGTTTGACAAAATTGGCATGGGTTTGACGAAATTAGGATGGGTTTGATGAAACCAAACGAAAATTTATGAGGTTTGAGCAATTTAGCATGGGTTTGAAGAAATTAGGATGGGTTTGATGAAACCGAACGAAAATTTATGAGGTTTGAAAATTTATCTGAGGTTTGAGCAATTTAGCATGGGTTTGAAGAAATTAGGATGGGTTTGATGAAACCGAACGAAAATTTATGAGGTTTGAAAATTTATCTGAGGTTTGAGCAATTTAGCATGGGTTTGAAGAAATTAGGATGGGTTTGATGAAACCGAACGAAAATTTATGTGAGGTTTGAAAATTTATGTGAGGTTTGACAAAATTAGCATGGGTTTGACGAAATTAGGATGGGTTTGATGAAACCAAACGAAAATTTATGAGGTTTGAGCAATTTAGCATGGGTTTGAAGAAATTAGGATGGGTTTGATGAAACCGAACGAAAATTTATGAGGTTTGAAAATTTATCTGAGGTTTGAGCAATTTAGCATGGGTTTGAAGAAATTAGGATGGGTTTGATGAAACCGAACGAAAATTTATGAGGTTTGAGCAATTTAGCATGGGTTTGAAGAAATTAGGATGGGTTTGATGAAACCGAACGAAAATTTATGAGGTTTGAAAATTTATCTGAGGTTTGAGCAATTTAGCATGGGTTTGAAGAAATTAGGATGGGTTTGATGAAACCGAACGAAAATTTATGTGAGGTTTGAAAATTTATGTGAGGTTTGACAAAATTAGCATGGGTTTGACGAAATTAGGATGGGTTTGATGAAACCAAACGAAAATTTATGAGGTTTGAGCAATTTAGCATGGGTTTGAAGAAATTAGGATGGGTTTGATGAAACCGAACGAAAATTTATGTGAGGTTTGAAAATTTATGTGAGGTTTGACAAAATTAGCATGGGTTTGACGAAATTAGGATGGGTTTGATGAAACCAAACGAAAATTTATGAGGTTTGAGCAATTTAGCATGGGTTTGAAGAAATTAGGATGGGTTTGATGAAACCGAACGAAAATTTATGAGGTTTGAAAATTTATCTGAGGTTTGAGCAATTTAGCATGGGTTTGAAGAAATTAGGATGGGTTTGATGAAACCGAACGAAAATTTATGAGGTTTGAAAATTTATCTGAGGTTTGAGCAATTTAGCATGGGTTTGAAGAAATTAGGATGGGTTTGATGAAACCGAACGAAAATTTATGAGGTTTGAAAATTTATCTGAGGTTTGAGCAATTTAGCATGGGTTTGAAGAAATTAGGATGAGTTTGATGAAACCGAACGAAAATTTATGTGAGGTTTGAAAATTTATGTGAGGTTTGACAAAATTAGCATGGGTTTGACGAAATTAGGATGGGTTTGATGAAACCAAACGAAAATTTATGAGGTTTGAGCAATTTAGCATGGGTTTGAAGAAATTAGGATGGGTTTGATGAAACCGACCGAAAATTTATGAGGTTTGAAAATTTATCTGAGGTTTGAGCAATTTAGCATGGGTTTGAAGAAATTAGGATGGGTTTGATGAAACCGAACGAAAATTTATGAGGTTTGAAAATTTATGTGAGGTTTGACAAAATTGGCATGGGTTTGACGAAATTAGGATGGGTTTGATGAAACCAAACGAAAATTTATGAGGTTTGAGCAATTTAGCATGGGTTTGAAGAAATTAGGATGGGTTTGATGAAACCGAACGAAAATTTATGAGGTTTGAAAATTTATCTGAGGTTTGAGCAATTTAGCATGGGTTTGAAGAAATTAGGATGGGTTTGATGAAACCGAACGAAAATTTATGTGAGGTTTGAAAATTTATGTGAGGTTTGACAAAATTAGCATGGGTTTGACGAAATTAGGATGGGTTTGATGAAACCAAACGAAAATTTATGAGGTTTGAGCAATTTAGCATGGGTTTGAAGAAATTAGGATGGGTTTGATGAAACCGAACGAAAATTTATGAGGTTTGAAAATTTATCTGAGGTTTGAGCAATTTAGCATGGGTTTGAAGAAATTAGGATGGGTTTGATGAAACCGAACGAAAATTTATGAGGTTTGAAAATTTATCTGAGGTTTGAGCAATTTAGCATGGGTTTGAAGAAATTAGGATGGGTTTGATGAAACCGAACGAAAATTTATGAGGTTTGAAAATTTATCTGAGGTTTGAGCAATTTAGCATGGGTTTGAAGAAATTAGGATGAGTTTGATGAAACCGAACGAAAATTTATGTGAGGTTTGAAAATTTATGTGAGGTTTGACAAAATTAGCATGGGTTTGACGAAATTAGGATGGGTTTGATGAAACCAAACGAAAATTTATGAGGTTTGAGCAATTTAGCATGGGTTTGAAGAAATTAGGATGGGTTTGATGAAACCGACCGAAAATTTATGAGGTTTGAAAATTTATCTGAGGTTTGAGCAATTTAGCATGGGTTTGAAGAAATTAGGATGGGTTTGATGAAACCGAACGAAAATTTATGAGGTTTGAAAATTTATGTGAGGTTTGACAAAATTGGCATGGGTTTGACGAAATTAGGATGGGTTTGATGAAACCAAACGAAAATTTATGAGGTTTGAGCAATTTAGCATGGGTTTGAAGAAATTAGGATGGGTTTGATGAAACCGAACGAAAATTTATGAGGTTTGAAAATTTATCTGAGGTTTGAGCAATTTAGCATGGGTTTGAAGAAATTAGGATGGGTTTGATGAAACCGAACGAAAATTTATGTGAGGTTTGAAAATTTATGTGAGGTTTGACAAAATTAGCATGGGTTTGACGAAATTAGGATGGGTTTGATGAAACCAAACGAAAATTTATGAGGTTTGAGCAATTTAGCATGGGTTTGAAGAAATTAGGATGGGTTTGATGAAACCGAACGAAAATTTATGAGGTTTGAAAATTTATCTGAGGTTTGAGCAATTTAGCATGGGTTTGAAGAAATTAGGATGGGTTTGATGAAACCGAACGAAAATTTATGAGGTTTGAAAATTTATCTGAGGTTTGAGCAATTTAGCATGGGTTTGAAGAAATTAGGATGGGTTTGATGAAACCGAACGAAAATTTATGAGGTTTGAAAATTTATCTGAGGTTTGAGCAATTTAGCATGGGTTTGAAGAAATTAGGATGAGTTTGATGAAACCGAACGAAAATTTATGTGAGGTTTGAAAATTTATGTGAGGTTTGACAAAATTAGCATGGGTTTGACGAAATTAGGATGGGTTTGATGAAACCAAACGAAAATTTATGAGGTTTGAGCAATTTAGCATGGGTTTGAAGAAATTAGGATGGGTTTGATGAAACCGAACGAAAATTTATGAGGTTTGAATATTTATCTGAGGTTTGAGCAATTTAGCATGGGTTTGAAGAAATTAGGATGGGTTTGATGAAACCGAACGAAAATTTATGAGGTTTGAAAATTTATGTGAGGTTTGACAAAATTGGCATGGGTTTGACGAAATTAGGATGGGTTTGATGAAACCAAACGAAAATTTATGAGGTTTGAGCAATTTAGCATGGGTTTGAAGAAATTAGGATGGGTTTGATGAAACCGAACGAAAATTTATGAGGTTTGAAAATTTATCTGAGGTTTGAGCAATTTAGCATGGGTTTGAAGAAATTAGGATGGGTTTGATGAAACCGAACGAAATTTTATGTGGGGTTTGAAAATTTATGTGAGGTTTGACAAAATTAGCATGGGTTTGACGAAATTAGGATGGGTTTGATGAAACCAAACGAAAATTTATGAGGTTTGAGCAATTTAGCATGGGTTTGAAGAAATTAGGATGGGTTTGATGAAACCGAACGAAAATTTATGAGGTTTGAAAATTTATGTGAGGTTTGACAAAATTGGCATGGGTTTGACGAAATTAGGATGGGTTTGATGAAACCAAACGAAAATTTATGAGGTTTGAGCAATTTAGCATGGGTTTGAAGAAATTAGGATGGGTTTGATGAAACCGAACGAAAATTTATGAGGTTTGAAAATTTATCTGAGGTTTGAGCAATTTAGCATGGGTTTGAAGAAATTAGGATGGGTTTGATGAAACCGAACGAAAATTTATGTGAGGTTTGAAAATTTATGTGAGGTTTGACAAAATTAGCATGGGTTTGACGAAATTAGGATGGGTTTGATGAAACCAAACGAAAATTTATGAGGTTTGAGCAATTTAGCATGGGTTTGAAGAAATTAGGATGGGTTTGATGAAACCGAACGAAAATTTATGTGGGGTTTGAAAATTTATGTGAGGTTTGACAAAATTAGCATGGGTTTGACGAAATTAGGATGGGTTTGATGAAACCAAACGAAAATTTATGAGGTTTGAGCAATTTAGCATGGGTTTGAAGAAATTAGGATGGGTTTGATGAAACCGAACGAAAATTTATGAGGTTTGAAAATTTATCTGAGGTTTGAGCAATTTAGCATGGGTTTGAAGAAATTAGGATGGGTTTGATGAAACCGAACGAAAATTTATGAGGTTTGAAAATTTATGTGAGGTTTGACAAAATTGGCATGGGTTTGACGAAATTAGGATGGGTTTGATGAAACCAAACGAAAATTTATGAGGTTTGAGCAATTTAGCATGGGTTTGAAGAAATTAGGATGGGTTTGATGAAACCGAACGAAAATTTATGAGGTTTGAAAATTTATCTGAGGTTTGAGCAATTTAGCATGGGTTTGAAGAAATTAGGATGGGTTTGATGAAACCGAACGAAAATTTATGAGGTTTGAAAATTTATCTGAGGTTTGAGCAATTTAGCATGGGTTTGAAGAAATTAGGATGGGTTTGATGAAACCGAACGAAAATTTATGTGAGGTTTGAAAATTTATGTGAGGTTTGACAAAATTAGCATGGGTTTGACGAAATTAGGATGGGTTTGATGAAACCAAACGAAAATTTATGAGGTTTGAGCAATTTAGCATGGGTTTGAAGAAATTAGGATGGGTTTGATGAAACCGAACGAAAATTTATGAGGTTTGAAAATTTATCTGAGGTTTGAGCAATTTAGCATGGGTTTGAAGAAATTAGGATGGGTTTGATGAAACCGAACGAAAATTTATGAGGTTTGAGCAATTTAGCATGGGTTTGAAGAAATTAGGATGGGTTTGATGAAACCGAACGAAAATTTATGAGGTTTGAAAATTTATCTGAGGTTTGAGCAATTTAGCATGGGTTTGAAGAAATTAGGATGGGTTTGATGAAACCGAACGAAAATTTATGAGGTTTGAAAATTTATGTGAGGTTTGACAAAATTGGCATGGGTTTGACGAAATTAGGATGGGTTTGATGAAACCAAACGAAAATTTATGGGGTTTGAGCAATTTAGCATGGGTTTGAAGAAATTAGGATGGGTTTGATGAAACCGAACGAAAATTTATGAGGTTTGAAAATTTATCTGAGGTTTGAGCAATTTAGCATGGGTTTGAAGAAATTAGGATGGGTTTGATGAAACCGAACGAAAATTTATGTGAGGTTTGAAAATTTATGTGAGGTTTGACAAAATTAGCATGGGTTTGACGAAATTAGGATGGGTTTGATGAAACCAAACGAAAATTTATGAGGTTTGAGCAATTTAGCATGGGTTTGAAGAAATTAGGATGGGTTTGATGAAACCGAACGAAAATTTATGAGGTTTGAAAATTTATCTGAGGTTTGAGCAATTTAGCATGGGTTTGAAGAAATTAGGATGGGTTTGATGAAACCGAACGAAAATTTATGAGGTTTGAGCAATTTAGCATGGGTTTGAAGAAATTAGGATGGGTTTGATGAAACCGAACGAAAATTTATGAGGTTTGAAAATTTATCTGAGGTTTGAGCAATTTAGCATGGGTTTGAAGAAATTAGGATGGGTTTGATGAAACCGAACGAAAATTTATGAGGTTTGAAAATTTATCTGAGGTTTGAGCAATTTAGCATGGGTTTGAAGAAATTAGGATGGGTTTGATGAAACCGAACGAAAATTTATGTGAGGTTTGAAAATTTATGTGAGGTTTGACAAAATTAGCATGGGTTTGACGAAATTAGGATGGGTTTGATGAAACCAAACGAAAATTTATGAGGTTTGAGCAATTTAGCATGGGTTTGAAGAAATTAGGATGGGTTTGATGAAACCGAACGAAAATTTATGAGGTTTGAAAATTTATCTGAGGTTTGAGCAATTTAGCATGGGTTTGAAGAAATTAGGATGGGTTTGATGAAACCGAACGAAAATTTATGTGAGGTTTGAAAATTTATGTGAGGTTTGACAAAATTAGCATGGGTTTGACGAAATTAGGATGGGTTTGATGAAACCAAACGAAAATTTATGAGGTTTGAGCAATTTAGCATGGGTTTGAAGAAATTAGGATGGGTTTGATGAAACCGAACGAAAATTTATGAGGTTTGAAAATTTATCTGAGGTTTGAGCAATTTAGCATGGGTTTGAAGAAATTAGGATGGGTTTGATGAAACCGAACGAAAATTTATGTGAGGTTTGAAAATTTATGTGAGGTTTGACAAAATTAGCATGGGTTTGACGAAATTAGGATGGGTTTGATGAAACCAAACGAAAATTTATGAGGTTTGAGCAATTTAGCATGGGTTTGAAGAAATTAGGATGGGTTTGATGAAACCGAACGAAAATTTATGAGGTTTGAAAATTTATCTGAGGTTTGAGCAATTTAGCATGGGTTTGAAGAAATTAGGATGGGTTTGATGAAACCGAACGAAAATTTATGTGAGGTTTGAAAATTTATGTGAGGTTTGACAAAATTAGCATGGGTTTGACGAAATTAGGATGGGTTTGATGAAACCAAACGAAAATTTATGAGGTTTGAGCAATTTAGCATGGGTTTGAAGAAATTAGGATGGGTTTGATGAAACCGAACGAAAATTTATGAGGTTTGAGCAATTTAGCATGGGTTTGAAGAAATTAGGATGAGTTTGATGAAACCGAACGAAAATTTATGAGGTTTGAAAATTTATCTGAGGTTTGACAAAATTGGCATGGGTTTGACGAAATTAGGATGGGTTTGATGAAACCAAACGAAAATTTATGAGGTTTGAGCAATTTAGCATGGGTTTGAAGAAATTAGGATGGGTTTGATGAAACCGAACGAAAATTTATGAGGTTTGAAAATTTATCTGAGGTTTGAGCAATTTAGCATGGGTTTGAAGAAATTAGGATGGGTTTGATGAAACCGAACGAAAATTTATGTGAGGTTTGAAAATTTATGTGAGGTTTGACAAAATTAGCATGGGTTTGACGAAATTAGGATGGGTTTGATGAAACCAAACGAAAATTTATGAGGTTTGAGCAATTTAGCATGGGTTTGAAGAAATTAGGATGGGTTTGATGAAACCGAACGAAAATTTATGAGGTTTGAAAATTTATCTGAGGTTTGAGCAATTTAGCATGGGTTTGAAGAAATTAGGATGGGTTTGATGAAACCGAACGAAAATTTATGTGAGGTTTGAAAATTTATGTGAGGTTTGACAAAATTAGCATGGGTTTGACGAAATTAGGATGGGTTTGATGAAACCAAACGAAAATTTATGAGGTTTGAGCAATTTAGCATGGGTTTGAAGAAATTAGGATGGGTTTGATGAAACCGAACGAAAATTTATGAGGTTTGAAAATTTATCTGAGGTTTGAGCAATTTAGCATGGGTTTGAAGAAATTAGGATGGGTTTGATGAAACCGAACGAAAATTTATGAGGTTTGAAAATTTATCTGAGGTTTGAGCAATTTAGCATGGGTTTGAAGAAATTAGGATGGGTTTGATGAAACCGAACGAAAATTTATGTGAGGTTTGAAAATTTATGTGAGGTTTGACAAAATTAGCATGGGTTTGACGAAATTAGGATGGGTTTGATGAAACCAAACGAAAATTTATGAGGTTTGAGCAATTTAGCATGGGTTTGAAGAAATTAGGATGGGTTTGATGAAACCGAACGAAAATTTATGAGGTTTGAAAATTTATGTGAGGTTTGACAAAATTGGCATGGGTTTGACGAAATTAGGATGGGTTTGATGAAACCAAACGAAAATTTATGAGGTTTGAGCAATTTAGCATGGGTTTGAAGAAATTAGGATGGGTTTGATGAAACCGAACGAAAATTTATGAGGTTTGAAAATTTATGTGAGGTTTGACAAAATTGGCATGGGTTTGACGAAATTAGGATGGGTTTGATGAAACCAAACGAAAATTTATGAGGTTTGAGCAATTTAGCATGGGTTTGAAGAAATTAGGATGGGTTTGATGAAACCGAACGAAAATTTATGAGGTTTGAAAATTTATCTGAGGTTTGAGCAATTTAGCATGGGTTTGAAGAAATTAGGATGGGTTTGATGAAACCGAACGAAAATTTATGTGAGGTTTGAAAATTTATGTGAGGTTTGACAAAATTAGCATGGGTTTGACGAAATTAGGATGGGTTTGATGAAACCAAACGAAAATTTATGAGGTTTGAGCAATTTAGCATGGGTTTGAAGAAATTAGGATGGGTTTGATGAAACCGAACGAAAATTTATGAGGTTTGAAAATTTATCTGAGGTTTGAGCAATTTAGCATGGGTTTGAAGAAATTAGGATGGGTTTGATGAAACCGAACGAAAATTTATGAGGTTTGAGCAATTTAGCATGGGTTTGAAGAAATTAGGATGGGTTTGATGAAACCGAACGAAAATTTATGAGGTTTGAAAATTTATCTGAGGTTTGAGCAATTTAGCATGGGTTTGAAGAAATTAGGATGGGTTTGATGAAACCGAACGAAAATTTATGAGGTTTGAAAATTTATCTGAGGTTTGAGCAATTTAGCATGGGTTTGAAGAAATTAGGATGGGTTTGATGAAACCGAACGAAAATTTATGTGAGGTTTGAAAATTTATGTGAGGTTTGACAAAATTAGCATGGGTTTGACGAAATTAGGATGGGTTTGATGAAACCAAACGAAAATTTATGAGGTTTGAGCAATTTAGCATGGGTTTGAAGAAATTAGGATGGGTTTGATGAAACCGAACGAAAATTTATGAGGTTTGAAAATTTATCTGAGGTTTGAGCAATTTAGCATGGGTTTGAAGAAATTAGGATGGGTTTGATGAAACCGAACGAAAATTTATGTGAGGTTTGAAAATTTATGTGAGGTTTGACAAAATTAGCATGGGTTTGACGAAATTAGGATGGGTTTGATGAAACCAAACGAAAATTTATGAGGTTTGAGCAATTTAGCATGGGTTTGAAGAAATTAGGATGGGTTTGATGAAACCGAACGAAAATTTATGAGGTTTGAAAATTTATCTGAGGTTTGAGCAATTTAGCATGGGTTTGAAGAAATTAGGATGGGTTTGATGAAACCGAACGAAAATTTATGTGAGGTTTGAAAATTTATGTGAGGTTTGACAAAATTAGCATGGGTTTGACGAAATTAGGATGGGTTTGATGAAACCAAACGAAAATTTATGAGGTTTGAGCAATTTAGCATGGGTTTGAAGAAATTAGGATGGGTTTGATGAAACCGAACGAAAATTTAGCATGGGTTTGAAGAAATTAGGATGGGTTTGATGAAACCGAACGAAAATTTATGAGGTTTGAAAATTTATCTGAGGTTTGAGCAATTTAGCATGGGTTTGAAGAAATTAGGATGGGTTTGATGAAACCGAACGAAAATTTATGAGGTTTGAAAATTTATCTGAGGTTTGAGCAATTTAGCATGGGTTTGAAGAAATTAGGATGGGTTTGATGAAACCGAACGAAAATTTATGTGAGGTTTGAAAATTTATGTGAGGTTTGACAAAATTAGCATGGGTTTGACGAAATTAGGATGGGTTTGATGAAACCAAACGAAAATTTATGAGGTTTGAGCAATTTAGCATGGGTTTGAAGAAATTAGGATGGGTTTGATGAAACCGAACGAAAATTTATGAGGTTTGAAAATTTATCTGAGGTTTGAGCAATTTAGCATGGGTTTGAAGAAATTAGGATGGGTTTGATGAAACCGAACGAAAATTTATGAGGTTTGAAAATTTATCTGAGGTTTGAGCAATTTAGCATTGGTTTGAAGTAATTAGGATGGGTTTGATGAAACCGAACGAAAATTTATGTGAGGTTTGAAAATTTATGTGAGGTTTGACAAAATTAGCATGGGTTTGACGAAATTAGGATGGGTTTGATGAAACCAAACGAAAATTTATGAGGTTTGAGCAATTTAGCATGGGCTTGAAGAAATTAGGATGGGTTTGATGAAACCGAACGAAAATTTATGAGGTTAGAAAATTTATCTGAGGTTTGAGCAATTTAGCATGGGTTTGAAGAAATTAGGATGGGTTTGATGAAACCGAACGAAAATTTATGAGGTTTGAGCAATTTAGCATGGGTTTGAAGAAATTAGGATGGGTTTGATGAAACCGAACGAAAATTTATGAGGTTTGAAAATTTATCTGAGGTTTGAGCAATTTAGCATGGGTTTGAAGAAATTAGGATGGGTTTGATGAAACCGAACGAAAATTTATGAGGTTTGAAAATTTATGTGAGGTTTGACAAAATTGGCATGGGTTTGACGAAATTAGGATGGGTTTGATGAAACCAAACGAAAATTTATGAGGTTTGAGCAATTTAGCATGGGTTTGAAGAAATTAGGATGGGTTTGATGAAACCGAACGAAAATTTATGAGGTTTGAAAATTTATCTGAGGTTTGAGCAATTTAGCATGGGTTTGAAGAAATTAGGATGGGTTTGATGAAACCGAACGAAAATTTATGTGAGGTTTGAAAATTTATGTGAGGTTTGACAAAATTAGCATGGGTTTGACGAAATTAGGATGGGTTTGATGAAACCAAACGAAAATTTATGAGGTTTGAGCAATTTAGCATGGGTTTGAAGAAATTAGGATGGGTTTGATGAAACCGAACGAAAATTTATGAGGTTTGAAAATTTATCTGAGGTTTGAGCAATTTAGCATGGGTTTGAAGAAATTAGGATGGGTTTGATGAAACCGAACGAAAATTTATGAGGTTTGAAAATTTATCTGAGGTTTGAGCAATTTAGCATGGGTTTGAAGAAATTAGGATGGGTTTGATGAAACCGAACGAAAATTTATGAGGTTTGAAAATTTATGTGAGGTTTGACAAAATTGGCATGGGTTTGACGAAATTAGGATGGGTTTGATGAAACCAAACGAAAATTTATGAGGTTTGAGCAATTTAGCATGGGTTTGAAGAAATTAGGATGGGTTTGATGAAACCGAACGAAAATTTATGAGGTTTGAAAATTTATCTGAGGTTTGAGCAATTTAGCATGGGTTTGAAGAAATTAGGATGGGTTTGATGAAACCGAACGAAAATTTATGTGAGGTTTGAAAATTTATGTGAGGTTTGACAAAATTAGCATGGGTTTGACGAAATTAGGATGGGTTTGATGAAACCAAACGAAAATTTATGAGGTTTGAGCAATTTAGCATGGGTTTGAAGAAATTAGGATGGGTTTGATGAAACCGAACGAAAATTTATGAGGTTTGAGCAATTTAGCATGGGTTTGAAGAAATTAGGATGGGTTTGATGAAACCGAACGAAAATTTATGAGGTTTGAAAATTTATCTGAGGTTTGACAAAATTGGCATGGGTTTGACGAAATTAGGATGGGTTTGATGAAACCAAACGAAAATTTATGAGGTTTGAGCAATTTAGCATGGGTTTGAAGAAATTAGGATGGGTTTGATGAAACCGAACGAAAATTTATGAGGTTTGAAAATTTATCTGAGGTTTGAGCAATTTAGCATGGGTTTGAAGAAATTAGGATGGGTTTGATGAAACCGAACGAAAATTTATGTGAGGTTTGTAAATTTATGTGAGGTTTGACAAAATTAGCATGGGTTTGACGAAATTAGGATGGGTTTGATGAAACCAAACGAAAATTTATGAGGTTTGAGCAATTTAGCATGGGTTTGAAGAAATTAGGATGGGTTTGATGAAACCGAACGAAAATTTATGAGGTTTGAAAATTTATCTGAGGTTTGAGCAATTTAGCATGGGTTTGAAGAAATTAGGATGGGTTTGATGAAACCGAACGAAAATTTATGAGGTTTGAAAATTTATCTGAGGTTTGAGCAATTTAGCATGGGTTTGAAGAAATTAGGATGGGTTTGATGAAACCGAACGAAAACTTATGTGAGGTTTGAAAATTTATGTGAGGTTTGACAAAATTAGCATGGGTTTGACGAAATTAGGATGGGTTTGATGAAACCAAACGAAAATTTATGAGGTTTGAGCAATTTAGCATGGGTTTGAAGAAATTAGGATGGGTTTGATGAAACCGAACGAAAATTTATGAGGTTTGAAAATTTATCTGAGGTTTGAGCAATTTAGCATGGGTTTGAAGAAATTAGGATGGGTTTGATGAAACCGAACGAAAATTTATGAGGTTTGAGCAATTTAGCATGGGTTTGAAGAAATTAGGATGGGTTTGATGAAACCGAACGAAAATTTATGAGGTTTGAAAATTTATCTGAGGTTTGAGCAATTTAGCATGGGTTTGAAGAAATTAGGATGGGTTTGATGAAACCGAACGAAAATTTATGAGGTTTGAAAATTTATCTGAGGTTTGAGCAATTTAGCATGGGTTTGAAGAAATTAGGATGGGTTTGATGAAACCGAACGAAAATTTATGTGAGGTTTGAAAATTTATGTGAGGTTTGACAAAATTAGCATGGGTTTGACGAAATTAGGATGGGTTTGATGAAACCAAACGAAAATTTATGAGGTTTGAGCAATTTAGCATGGGTTTGAAGAAATTAGGATGGGTTTGATGAAACCGAACGAAAATTTATGAGGTTTGAAAATTTATCTGAGGTTTGAGCAATTTAGCATGGGTTTGAAGAAATTAGGATGGGTTTGATGAAACCGAACGAAAATTTATGTGAGGTTTGAAAATTTATGTGAGGTTTGACAAAATTAGCATGGGTTTGACGAAATTAGGATGGGTTTGATGAAACCAAACGAAAATTTATGAGGTTTGAGCAATTTAGCATGGGTTTGAAGAAATTAGGATGGGTTTGATGAAACCGAACGAAAATTTATGAGGTTTGAAAATTTATCTGAGGTTTGAGCAATTTAGCATGGGTTTGAAGAAATTAGGATGGGTTTGATGAAACCGAACGAAAATTTATGAGGTTTGAGCAATTTAGCATGGGTTTGAAGAAATTAGGATGGGTTTGATGAAACCGAACGAAAATTTATGAGGTTTGAAAATTTATCTGAGGTTTGAGCAATTTAGCATGGGTTTGAAGAAATTAGGATGGGTTTGATGAAACCGAACGAAAATTTATGTGAGGTTTGAAAATTTATGTGAGGTTTGACAAAATTAGCATGGGTTTGACGAAATTAGGATGGGTTTGATGAAACCAAACGAAAATTTATGAGGTTTGAGCAATTTAGCATGGGTTTGAAGAAATTAGGATGGGTTTGATGAAACCGAACGAAAATTTATGAGGTTTGAAAATTTATCTGAGGTTTGAGCAATTTAGCATGGGTTTGAAGAAATTAGGATGGGTTTGATGAAACCGAACGAAAATTTATGAGGTTTGAAAATTTATGTGAGGTTTGACAAAATTGGCATGGGTTTGACGAAATTAGGATGGGTTTGATGAAACCAAACGAAAATTTATGAGGTTTGAGCAATTTAGCATGGGTTTGAAGAAATTAGGATGGGTTTGATGAAACCGAACGAAAATTTATGAGGTTTGAAAATTTATCTGAGGTTTGAGCAATTTAGCATGGGTTTGAAGAAATTAGGATGGGTTTGATGAAACCGAACGAAAATTTATGTGAGGTTTGAAAATTTATGTGAGGTTTGACAAAATTAGCATGGGTTTGACGAAATTAATATGGGTTTGATGAAACCAAACGAAAATTTATGAGGTTTGAGCAATTTAGCATGGGTTTGAAGAAATTAGGATGGGTTTGATGAAACCGAACGAAAATTTATGAGGTTTGAAAATTTATCTGAGGTTTGAGCAATTTAGCATGGGTTTGAAGAAATTAGGATGGGTTTGATGAAACCGAACGAAAATTTATGAGGTTTGAAAATTTATCTGAGGTTTGAGCAATTTAGCATGGGTTTGATGAAACAGAACGAAAATTTATGAGGTTTGAAAATTTATCTGAGGTTTGAGCAATTTAGCATGGGTTTGAAGAAATTAGGATGGGTTTGATGAAACCGAACGAAAATTTATGTGAGGTTTGAAAGTTTATGTGAGGTTTGACAAAATTAGCATGGGTTTGACGAAATTAGGATGGGTTTGATGAAACCAAACGAAAATTTATGAGGTTTGAGCAATTTAGCATGGGTTTGAAGAAATTAGGATGGGTTTGATGAAACCGAACGAAAATTTATGAGGTTTGAAAATTTATCTGAGGTTTGAGCAATTTAGCATGGGTTTGAAGAAATTAGGATGGGTTTGATGAAACCGAACGAAAATTTATGAGGTTTGAAAATTTATCTGAGGTTTGAGCAATTTAGCATGGGTTTGAAGAAATTAGGATGGGTTTGATGAAACCGAACGAAAATTTATGAGGTTTGAAAATTTATGTGAGGTTTGACAAAATTGGCATGGGTTTGACGAAATTAGGATGGGTTTGATGAAACCAAACGAAAATTTATGAGGTTTGAGCAATTTAGCATGGGTTTGAAGAAATTAGGATGGGTTTGATGAAACCGAACGAAAATTTATGAGGTTTGAAAATTTATCTGAGGTTTGAGCAATTTAGCATGGGTTTGAAGAAATTAGGATGGGTTTGATGAAACCGAACGAAAATTTATGTGGGGTTTGAAAATTTATGTGAGGTTTGACAAAATTAGCATGGGTTTGACGAAATTAGGATGGGTTTGATGAAACCAAACGAAAATTTATGAGGTTTGAGCAATTTAGCATGGGTTTGAAGAAATTAGGATGGGTTTGATGAAACCGAACGAAAATTTATGTGGGGTTTGAAAATTTATGTGAGGTTTGACAAAATTAGCATGGGTTTGACGAAATTAGGATGGGTTTGATGAAACCAAACGAAAATTTATGAGGTTTGAGCAATTTAGCATGGGTTTGAAGAAATTAGGATGGGTTTGATGAAACCGAACGAAAATTTATGAGGTTTGAAAATTTATGTGAGGTTTGACAAAATTGGCATGGGTTTGACGAAATTAGGATGGGTTTGATGAAACCAAACGAAAATTTATGAGGTTTGAGCAATTTAGCATGGGTTTGAAGAAATTAGGATGGGTTTGATGAAACCGAACGAAAATTTATGAGGTTTGAAAATTTATCTGAGGTTTGAGCAATTTAGCATGGGTTTGAAGAAATTAGGATGGGTTTGATGAAACCGAACGAAAATTTATGTGAGGTTTGAAAATTTATGTGAGGTTTGACAAAATTAGCATGGGTTTGACGAAATTAGGATGGGTTTGATGAAACCAAACGAAAATTTATGAGGTTTGAGCAATTTAGCATGGGTTTGAAGAAATTAGGATGGGTTTGATGAAACCGAACGAAAATTTATGTGGGGTTTGAAAATTTATGTGAGGTTTGACAAAATTAGCATGGGTTTGACGAAATTAGGATGGGTTTGATGAAACCAAACGAAAATTTATGAGGTTTGAGCAATTTAGCATGGGTTTGAAGAAATTAGGATGGGTTTGATGAAACCGAACGAAAATTTATGAGGTTTGAAAATTTATCTGAGGTTTGAGCAATTTAGCATGGGTTTGAAGAAATTAGGATGGGTTTGATGAAACCGAACGAAAATTTATGAGGTTTGAAAATTTATGTGAGGTTTGACAAAATTGGCATGGGTTTGACGAAATTAGGATGGGTTTGATGAAACCAAACGAAAATTTATGAGGTTTGAGCAATTTAGCATGGGTTTGAAGAAATTAGGATGGGTTTGATGAAACCGAACGAAAATTTATGAGGTTTGAAAATTTATCTGAGGTTTGAGCAATTTAGCATGGGTTTGAAGAAATTAGGATGGGTTTGATGAAACCGAACGAAAATTTATGAGGTTTGAAAATTTATCTGAGGTTTGAGCAATTTAGCATGGGTTTGAAGAAATTAGGATGGGTTTGATGAAACCGAACGAAAATTTATGTGAGGTTTGAAAATTTATGTGAGGTTTGACAAAATTAGCATGGGTTTGACGAAATTAGGATGGGTTTGATGAAACCAAACGAAAATTTATGAGGTTTGAGCAATTTAGCATGGGTTTGAAGAAATTAGGATGGGTTTGATGAAACCGAACGAAAATTTATGAGGTTTGAAAATTTATCTGAGGTTTGAGCAATTTAGCATGGGTTTGAAGAAATTAGGATGGGTTTGATGAAACCGAACGAAAATTTATGAGGTTTGAGCAATTTAGCATGGGTTTGAAGAAATTAGGATGGGTTTGATGAAACCGAACGAAAATTTATGAGGTTTGAAAATTTATCTGAGGTTTGAGCAATTTAGCATGGGTTTGAAGAAATTAGGATGGGTTTGATGAAACCGAACGAAAATTTATGAGGTTTGAAAATTTATGTGAGGTTTGACAAAATTGGCATGGGTTTGACGAAATTAGGATGGGTTTGATGAAACCAAACGAAAATTTATGGGGTTTGAGCAATTTAGCATGGGTTTGAAGAAATTAGGATGGGTTTGATGAAACCGAACGAAAATTTATGAGGTTTGAAAATTTATCTGAGGTTTGAGCAATTTAGCATGGGTTTGAAGAAATTAGGATGGGTTTGATGAAACCGAACGAAAATTTATGTGAGGTTTGAAAATTTATGTGAGGTTTGACAAAATTAGCATGGGTTTGACGAAATTAGGATGGGTTTGATGAAACCAAACGAAAATTTATGAGGTTTGAGCAATTTAGCATGGGTTTGAAGAAATTAGGATGGGTTTGATGAAACCGAACGAAAATTTATGAGGTTTGAAAATTTATCTGAGGTTTGAGCAATTTAGCATGGGTTTGAAGAAATTAGGATGGGTTTGATGAAACCGAACGAAAATTTATGAGGTTTGAGCAATTTAGCATGGGTTTGAAGAAATTAGGATGGGTTTGATGAAACCGAACGAAAATTTATGAGGTTTGAAAATTTATCTGAGGTTTGAGCAATTTAGCATGGGTTTGAAGAAATTAGGATGGGTTTGATGAAACCGAACGAAAATTTATGAGGTTTGAAAATTTATCTGAGGTTTGAGCAATTTAGCATGGGTTTGAAGAAATTAGGATGGGTTTGATGAAACCGAACGAAAATTTATGTGAGGTTTGAAAATTTATGTGAGGTTTGACAAAATTAGCATGGGTTTGACGAAATTAGGATGGGTTTGATGAAACCAAACGAAAATTTATGAGGTTTGAGCAATTTAGCATGGGTTTGAAGAAATTAGGATGGGTTTGATGAAACCGAACGAAAATTTATGAGGTTTGAAAATTTATCTGAGGTTTGAGCAATTTAGCATGGGTTTGAAGAAATTAGGATGGGTTTGATGAAACCGAACGAAAATTTATGTGAGGTTTGAAAATTTATGTGAGGTTTGACAAAATTAGCATGGGTTTGACGAAATTAGGATGGGTTTGATGAAACCAAACGAAAATTTATGAGGTTTGAGCAATTTAGCATGGGTTTGAAGAAATTAGGATGGGTTTGATGAAACCGAACGAAAATTTATGAGGTTTGAAAATTTATCTGAGGTTTGAGCAATTTAGCATGGGTTTGAAGAAATTAGGATGGGTTTGATGAAACCGAACGAAAATTTATGTGAGGTTTGAAAATTTATGTGAGGTTTGACAAAATTAGCATGGGTTTGACGAAATTAGGATGGGTTTGATGAAACCAAACGAAAATTTATGAGGTTTGAGCAATTTAGCATGGGTTTGAAGAAATTAGGATGGGTTTGATGAAACCGAACGAAAATTTATGAGGTTTGAGCAATTTAGCATGGGTTTGAAGAAATTAGGATGGGTTTGATGAAACCGAACGAAAATTTATGAGGTTTGAAAATTTATCTGAGGTTTGACAAAATTGGCATGGGTTTGACGAAATTAGGATGGGTTTGATGAAACCAAACGAAAATTTATGAGGTTTGAGCAATTTAGCATGGGTTTGAAGAAATTAGGATGGGTTTGATGAAACCGAACGAAAATTTATGAGGTTTGAAAATTTATCTGAGGTTTGAGCAATTTAGCATGGGTTTGAAGAAATTAGGATGGGTTTGATGAAACCGAACGAAAATTTATGTGAGGTTTGAAAATTTATGTGAGGTTTGACAAAATTAGCATGGGTTTGACGAAATTAGGATGGGTTTGATGAAACCAAACGAAAATTTATGAGGTTTGAGCAATTTAGCATGGGTTTGAAGAAATTAGGATGGGTTTGATGAAACCGAACGAAAATTTATGAGGTTTGAAAATTTATCTGAGGTTTGAGCAATTTAGCATGGGTTTGAAGAAATTAGGATGGGTTTGATGAAACCGAACGAAAATTTATGTGAGGTTTGAAAATTTATGTGAGGTTTGACAAAATTAGCATGGGTTTGACGAAATTAGGATGGGTTTGATGAAACCAAACGAAAATTTATGAGGTTTGAGCAATTTAGCATGGGTTTGAAGAAATTAGGATGGGTTTGATGAAACCGAACGAAAATTTATGAGGTTTGAAAATTTATCTGAGGTTTGAGCAATTTAGCATGGGTTTGAAGAAATTAGGATGGGTTTGATGAAACCGAACGAAAATTTATGAGGTTTGAAAATTTATCTGAGGTTTGAGCAATTTAGCATGGGTTTGAAGAAATTAGGATGGGTTTGATGAAACCGAACGAAAATTTATGTGAGGTTTGAAAATTTATGTGAGGTTTGACAAAATTAGCATGGGTTTGACGAAATTAGGATGGGTTTGATGAAACCAAACGAAAATTTATGAGGTTTGAGCAATTTAGCATGGGTTTGAAGAAATTAGGATGGGTTTGATGAAACCGAACGAAAATTTATGAGGTTTGAAAATTTATGTGAGGTTTGACAAAATTGGCATGGGTTTGACGAAATTAGGATGGGTTTGATGAAACCAAACGAAAATTTATGAGGTTTGAGCAATTTAGCATGGGTTTGAAGAAATTAGGATGGGTTTGATGAAACCGAACGAAAATTTATGAGGTTTGAAAATTTATCTGAGGTTTGAGCAATTTAGCATGGGTTTGAAGAAATTAGGATGGGTTTGATGAAACCGAACGAAAATTTATGTGAGGTTTGAAAATTTATGTAAGGTTTGACAAAATTAGCATGGGTTTGACGAAATTAGGATGGGTTTGATGAAACCAAACGAAAATTTATGAGGTTTGAGCAATTTAACATGGGTTTGAAGAAATTAGGATGGGTTTGATGAAACCGAACGAAAATTTATGAGGTTTGAAAATTTATCTGAGGTTTGAGCAATTTAGCATGGGTTTGAAGAAATTAGGATGGGTTTGATGAAACCGAACGAAAATTTATGAGGTTTGAGCAATTTAGCATGGGTTTGAAGAAATTAGGATGGGTTTGATGAAACCGAACGAAAATTTATGAGGTTTGAAAATTTATCTGAGGTTTGAGCAATTTAGCATGGGTTTGAAGAAATTAGGATGGGTTTGATGAAACCGAACGAAAATTTATGAGGTTTGAAAATTTATCTGAGGTTTGAGCAATTTAGCATGGGTTTGAAGAAATTAGGATGGGTTTGATGAAACCGAACGAAAATTTATGTGAGGTTTGAAAATTTATGTGAGGTTTGACAAAATTAGCATGGGTTTGACGAAATTAGGATGGGTTTGATGAAACCAAACGAAAATTTATGAGGTTTGAGCAATTTAGCATGGGTTTGAAGAAATTAGGATGGGTTTGATGAAACCGAACGAAAATTTATGAGGTTTGAAAATTTATCTGAGGTTTGAGCAATTTAGCATGGGTTTGAAGAAATTAGGATGGGTTTGATGAAACCGAACGAAAATTTATGTGAGGTTTGAAAATTTATGTGAGGTTTGACAAAATTAGCATGGGTTTGACGAAATTAGGATGGGTTTGATGAAACCAAACGAAAATTTATGAGGTTTGAGCAATTTAGCATGGGTTTGAAGAAATTAGGATGGGTTTGATGAAACCGAACGAAAATTTATGAGGTTTGAAAATTTATCTGAGGTTTGAGCAATTTAGCATGGGTTTGAAGAAATTAGGATGGGTTTGATGAAACCGAACGAAAATTTATGTGAGGTTTGAAAATTTATGTGAGGTTTGACAAAATTAGCATGGGTTTGACGAAATTAGGATGGGTTTGATGAAACCAAACGAAAATTTATGAGGTTTGAGCAATTTAGCATGGGTTTGAAGAAATTAGGATGGGTTTGATGAAACCGAACGAAAATTTAGCATGGGTTTGAAGAAATTAGGATGGGTTTGATGAAACCGAACGAAAATTTATGAGGTTTGAAAATTTATCTGAGGTTTGAGCAATTTAGCATGGGTTTGAAGAAATTAGGATGGGTTTGATGAAACCGAACGAAAATTTATGAGGTTTGAAAATTTATCTGAGGTTTGAGCAATTTAGCATGGGTTTGAAGAAATTAGGATGGGTTTGATGAAACCGAACGAAAATTTATGTGAGGTTTGAAAATTTATGTGAGGTTTGACAAAATTAGCATGGGTTTGACGAAATTAGGATGGGTTTGATGAAACCAAACGAAAATTTATGAGGTTTGAGCAATTTAGCATGGGTTTGAAGAAATTAGGATGGGTTTGATGAAACCGAACGAAAATTTATGAGGTTTGAAAATTTATCTGAGGTTTGAGCAATTTAGCATGGGTTTGAAGAAATTAGGATGGGTTTGATGAAACCGAACGAAAATTTATGAGGTTTGAAAATTTATCTGAGGTTTGAGCAATTTAGCATTGGTTTGAAGTAATTAGGATGGGTTTGATGAAACCGAACGAAAATTTATGTGAGGTTTGAAAATTTATGTGAGGTTTGACAAAATTAGCATGGGTTTGACGAAATTAGGATGGGTTTGATGAAACCAAACGAAAATTTATGAGGTTTGAGCAATTTAGCATGGGTTTGAAGAAATTAGGATGGGTTTGATGAAACCGAACGAAAATTTATGAGGTTTGAAAATTTATCTGAGGTTTGAGCAATTTAGCATGGGTTTGAAGAAATTAGGATGGGTTTGATGAAACCGAACGAAAATTTATGAGGTTTGAGCAATTTAGCATGGGTTTGAAGAAATTAGGATGGGTTTGATGAAACCGAACGAAAATTTATGAGGTTTGAAAATTTATCTGAGGTTTGAGCAATTTAGCATGGGTTTGAAGAAATTAGGATGGGTTTGATGAAACCGAACGAAAATTTATGAGGTTTGAAAATTTATGTGAGGTTTGACAAAATTGGCATGGGTTTGACGAAATTAGGATGGGTTTGATGAAACCAAACGAAAATTTATGAGGTTTGAGCAATTTAGCATGGGTTTGAAGAAATTAGGATGGGTTTGATGAAACCGAACGAAAATTTATGAGGTTTGAAAATTTATCTGAGGTTTGAGCAATTTAGCATGGGTTTGAAGAAATTAGGATGGGTTTGATGAAACCGAACGAAAATTTATGAGGTTTGAAAATTTATCTGAGGTTTGAGCAATTTAGCATGGGTTTGAAGAAATTAGGATGGGTTTGATGAAACCGAACGAAAATTTATGTGAGGTTTGAAAATTTATGTGAGGTTTGACAAAATTAGCATGGGTTTGACGAAATTAGGATGGGTTTGATGAAACCAAACGAAAATTTATGAGGTTTGAGCAATTTAGCATGGGTTTGAAGAAATTAGGATGGGTTTGATGAAACCGAACGAAAATTTATGAGGTTTGAAAATTTATCTGAGGTTTGAGCAATTTAGCATGGGTTTGAAGAAATTAGGATGGGTTTGATGAAACCGAACGAAAATTTATGAGGTTTGAAAATTTATCTGAGGTTTGAGCAATTTAGCATGGGTTTGAAGAAATTAGGATGGGTTTGATGAAACCGAACGAAAATTTATGAGGTTTGAAAATTTATGTGAGGTTTGACAAAATTGGCATGGGTTTGACGAAATTAGGATGGGTTTGATGAAACCAAACGAAAATTTATGAGGTTTGAGCAATTTAGCATGGGTTTGAAGAAATTAGGATGGGTTTGATGAAACCGAACGAAAATTTATGAGGTTTGAAAATTTATCTGAGGTTTGAGCAATTTAGCATGGGTTTGAAGAAATTAGGATGGGTTTGATGAAACCGAACGAAAATTTATGTGAGGTTTGAAAATTTATGTGAGGTTTGACAAAATTAGCATGGGTTTGACGAAATTAGGATGGGTTTGATGAAACCAAACGAAAATTTATGAGGTTTGAGCAATTTAGCATGGGTTTGAAGAAATTAGGATGGGTTTGATGAAACCGAACGAAAATTTATGAGGTTTGAGCAATTTAGCATGGGTTTGAAGAAATTAGGATGGGTTTGATGAAACCGAACGAAAATTTATGAGGTTTGAAAATTTATCTGAGGTTTGACAAAATTGGCATGGGTTTGACGAAATTAGGATGGGTTTGATGAAACCAAACGAAAATTTATGAGGTTTGAGCAATTTAGCATGGGTTTGAAGAAATTAGGATGGGTTTGATGAAACCGAACGAAAATTTATGAGGTTTGAAAATTTATCTGAGGTTTGAGCAATTTAGCATGGGTTTGAAGAAATTAGGATGGGTTTGATGAAACCGAACGAAAATTTATGTGAGGTTTGTAAATTTATGTGAGGTTTGACAAAATTAGCATGGGTTTGACGAAATTAGGATGGGTTTGATGAAACCAAACGAAAATTTATGAGGTTTGAGCAATTTAGCATGGGTTTGAAGAAATTAGGATGGGTTTGATGAAACCGAACGAAAATTTATGAGGTTTGAAAATTTATCTGAGGTTTGAGCAATTTAGCATGGGTTTGAAGAAATTAGGATGGGTTTGATGAAACCGAACGAAAATTTATGAGGTTTGAAAATTTATCTGAGGTTTGAGCAATTTAGCATGGGTTTGAAGAAATTAGGATGGGTTTGATGAAACCGAACGAAAACTTATGTGAGGTTTGAAAATTTATGTGAGGTTTGACAAAATTAGCATGGGTTTGACGAAATTAGGATGGGTTTGATGAAACCAAACGAAAATTTATGAGGTTTGAGCAATTTAGCATGGGTTTGAAGAAATTAGGATGGGTTTGATGAAACCGAACGAAAATTTATGAGGTTTGAAAATTTATCTGAGGTTTGAGCAATTTAGCATGGGTTTGAAGAAATTAGGATGGGTTTGATGAAACCGAACGAAAATTTATGAGGTTTGAGCAATTTAGCATGGGTTTGAAGAAATTAGGATGGGTTTGATGAAACCGAACGAAAATTTATGAGGTTTGAAAATTTATCTGAGGTTTGAGCAATTTAGCATGGGTTTGAAGAAATTAGGATGGGTTTGATGAAACCGAACGAAAATTTATCTGAGGTTTGAGCAATTTAGCATGGGTTTGAAGAAATTAGGATGGGTTTGATGAAACCGAACGAAAATTTATGTGAGGTTTGAAAATTTATGTGAGGTTTGACAAAATTAGCATGGGTTTGACGAAATTAGGATGGGTTTGATGAAACCAAACGAAAATTTATGAGGTTTGAGCAATTTAGCATGGGTTTGAAGAAATTAGGATGGGTTTGATGAAACCGAACGAAAATTTATGAGGTTTGAAAATTTATCTGAGGTTTGAGCAATTTAGCATGGGTTTGAAGAAATTAGGATGGGTTTGATGAAACCGAACGAAAATTTATGTGAGGTTTGAAAATTTATGTGAGGTTTGACAAAATTAGCATGGGTTTGACGAAATTAGGATGGGTTTGATGAAACCAAACGAAAATTTATGAGGTTTGAGCAATTTAGCATGGGTTTGAAGAAATTAGGATGGGTTTGATGAAACCGAACGAAAATTTATGAGGTTTGAAAATTTATCTGAGGTTTGAGCAATTTAGCATGGGTTTGAAGAAATTAGGATGGGTTTGATGAAACCGAACGAAAATTTATGAGGTTTGAAAATTTATCTGAGGTTTGAGCAATTTAGCATGGGTTTGAAGAAATTAGGATGGGTTTGATGAAACCGAACGAAAATTTATGAGGTTTGAAAATTTATCTGAGGTTTGAGCAATTTAGCATGGGTTTGAAGAAATTAGGATGGGTTTGATGAAACCGAACGAAAATTTATGTGAGGTTTGAAAATTTATGTGAGGTTTGACAAAATTAGCATGGGTTTGACGAAATTAGGATGGGTTTGATGAAACCAAACGAAAATTTATGAGGTTTGAGCAATTTAGCATGGGTTTGAAGAAATTAGGATGGGTTTGATGAAACCGAACGAAAATTTATGAGGTTTGAAAATTTATCTGAGGTTTGAGCAATTTAGCATGGGTTTGAAGAAATTAGGATGGGTTTGATGAAACCGAACGAAAATTTATGAGGTTTGAAAATTTATGTGAGGTTTGACAAAATTGGCATGGGTTTGACGAAATTAGGATGGGTTTGATGAAACCAAACGAAAATTTATGAGGTTTGAGCAATTTAGCATGGGTTTGAAGAAATTAGGATGGGTTTGATGAAACCGAACGAAAATTTATGAGGTTTGAAAATTTATCTGAGGTTTGAGCAATTTAGCATGGGTTTGAAGAAATTAGGATGGGTTTGATGAAACCGAACGAAAATTTATGTGAGGTTTGAAAATTTATGTGAGGTTTGACAAAATTAGCATGGGTTTGACGAAATTAATATGGGTTTGATGAAACCAAACGAAAATTTATGAGGTTTGAGCAATTTAGCATGGGTTTGAAGAAATTAGGATGGGTTTGATGAAACCGAACGAAAATTTATGAGGTTTGAAAATTTATCTGAGGTTTGAGCAATTTAGCATGGGTTTGAAGAAATTAGGATGGGTTTGATGAAACCGAACGAAAATTTATGAGGTTTGAAAATTTATCTGAGGTTTGAGCAATTTAGCATGGGTTTGATGAAACAGAACGAAAATTTATGAGGTTTGAAAATTTATCTGAGGTTTGAGCAATTTAGCATGGGTTTGAAGAAATTAGGATGGGTTTGATGAAACCGAACGAAAATTTATGTGAGGTTTGAAAGTTTATGTGAGGTTTGACAAAATTAGCATGGGTTTGACGAAATTAGGATGGGTTTGATGAAACCAAACGAAAATTTATGAGGTTTGAGCAATTTAGCATGGGTTTGAAGAAATTAGGATGGGTTTGATGAAACCGAACGAAAATTTATGAGGTTTGAAAATTTATCTGAGGTTTGAGCAATTTAGCATGGGTTTGAAGAAATTAGGATGGGTTTGATGAAAAAGAACAAAAATTTATGAGGTTTGAAAATTTATCTGAGGTTTGAGCAATTTAGCATGGGTTTGAAGAAATTAGGATGGGTTTGATGAAACCGAACGAAAATTTATGAGGTTTGAAAATTTATGTGAGGTTTGACAAAATTGGCATGGGTTTGACGAAATTAGGATGGGTTTGATGAAACCAAACGAAAATTTATGAGGTTTGAGCAATTTAGCATGGGTTTGAAGAAATTAGGATGGGTTTGATGAAACCGAACGAAAATTTATGAGGTTTGAAAATTTATCTGAGGTTTGAGCAATTTAGCATGGGTTTGAAGAAATTAGGATGGGTTTGATGAAACCGAACGAAAATTTATGAGGTTTGAAAATTTATGTGAGGTTTGACAAAATTGGCATGGGTTTGACGAAATTAGGATGGGTTTGATGAAACCAAACGAAAATTTATGAGGTTTGAGCAATTTAGCATGGGTTTGAAGAAATTAGGATGGGTTTGATGAAACCGAACGAAAATTTATGAGGTTTGAAAATTTATCTGAGGTTTGAGCAATTTAGCATGGGTTTGAAGAAATTAGGATGGGTTTGATGAAACCGAACGAAAATTTATGAGGTTTGAAAATTTATGTGAGGTTTGACAAAATTGGCATGGGTTTGACGAAATTAGGATGGGTTTGATGAAACCAAACGAAAATTTATGAGGTTTGAGCAATTTAGCATGGGTTTGAAGAAATTAGGATGGGTTTGATGAAACCGAACGAAAATTTATGAGGTTTGAAAATTTATCTGAGGTTTGAGCAATTTAGCATGGGTTTGAAGAAATTAGGATGGGTTTGATGAAACCGAACGAAAATTTATGAGGTTTGAAAATTTATGTGAGGTTTGACAAAATTGGCATGGGTTTGACGAAATTAGGATGGGTTTGATGAAACCAAACGAAAATTTATGAGGTTTGAACAATTTAGCATGGGTTTGAAGAAATTAGGATGGGTTTGATGAAACCGAACGAAAATTTATGAGGTTTGAGCAATTTAGCATGGGTTTGAAGAAATTAGGATGGGTTTGATGAAACCAAACGAAAATTTATGAGGTTTGAGCAATTTAGCATGGGTTTGAAGAAATTAGGATGGGTTTGATGAAACCGAACGAAAATTTATGAGGTTTGAGCAATTTAGCATGGGTTTGAAGAAATTAGGATGGGTTTGATGAAACCGAACGAAAATTTATGTGAGGTTTGAAAATTTATGTGAGGTTTGACAAAATTAGCATGGGTTTGACGAAATTAGGATGGGTTTGATGAAACCAAACGAAAATTTATGAGGTTTGAGCAATTTAGCATGGGTTTGAAGAAATTAGGATGGGTTTGATGAAACCGAACGAAAATTTATGAGGTTTGAGCAATTTAGCATGGGTTTGAAGAAATTAGGATGGGTTTGATGAAACCGAACGAAAATTTATGAGGTTTGAAAATTTATCTGAGGTTTGAGCAATTTAGCATGGGTTTGAAGAAATTAGGATGGGTTTGATGAAACCGAACGAAAATTTATGAGGTTTGAAAATTTATGTGAGGTTTGACAAAATTGGCATGGGTTTGACGAAATTAGGATGGGTTTGATGAAACCAAACGAAAATTTATGAGGTTTGAGCAATTTAGCATGGGTTTGAAGAAATTAGGATGGGTTTGATGAAACCGAACGAAAATTTATGAGGTTTGAAAATTTATCTGAGGTTTGAGCAATTTAGCATGGGTTTGAAGAAATTAGGATGGGTTTGATGAAACCGAACGAAAATTTATGAGGTTTGAAAATTTATGTGAGGTTTGACAAAATTGGCATGGGTTTGACGAAATTAGGATGGGTTTGATGAAACCAAACGAAAATTTATGAGGTTTGAGCAATTTAGCATGGGTTTGAAGAAATTAGGATGGGTTTGATGAAACCGAACGAAAATTTATGAGGTTTGAAAATTTATCTGAGGTTTGAGCAATTTAGCATGGGTTTGAAGAAATTAGGATGGGTTTGATGAAACCGAACGAAAATTTATGTGAGGTTTGAAAATTTATGTGAGGTTTGACAAAATTAGCATGGGTTTGACGAAATTAGGATGGGTTTGATGAAACCAAACGAAAATTTATGAGGTTTGAGCAATTTAGCATGGGTTTGAAGAAATTAGGATGGGTTTGATGAAACCGAACGAAAATTTATGAGGTTTGAAAATTTATGTGAGGTTTGACAAAATTGGCATGGGTTTGACGAAATTAGGATGGGTTTGATGAAACCAAACGAAAATTTATGAGGTTTGAGCAATTTAGCATGGGTTTGAAGAAATTAGGATGGGTTTGATGAAACCGAACGAAAATTTATGAGGTTTGAAAATTTATCTGAGGTTTGAGCAATTTAGCATGGGTTTGAAGAAATTAGGATGGGTTTGATGAAACCGAACGAAAATTTATGAGGTTTGAAAATTTATGTGAGGTTTGACAAAATTGGCATGGGTTTGACGAAATTAGGATGGGTTTGATGAAACCAAACGAAAATTTATGAGGTTTGAGCAATTTAGCATGGGTTTGAAGAAATTAGGATGGGTTTGATGAAACCGAACGAAAATTTATGAGGTTTGAAAATTTATCTGAGGTTTGAGCAATTTAGCATGGGTTTGAAGAAATTAGGATGGGTTTGATGAAACCGAACGAAAATTTATGTGAGGTTTGAAAATTTATGTGAGGTTTGACAAAATTAGCATGGGTATGACGAAATTAGGATGGGTTTGATGAAACCAAACGAAAATTTATGAGGTTTGAGCAATTTAGCATGGGTTTGAAGAAATTAGGATGGGTTTGATGAAACCGAACGAAAATTTATGAGGTTTGAGCAATTTAGCATGGGTTTGAAGAAATTAGGATGGGTTTGATGAAACCGAACGAAAATTTATGAGGTTTGAGCAATTTAGCATGGGTTTGAGGAAATTAGGATGGGTTTGATGAAACCGAACGAAAATTTATGTGAGGTTTGAAAATTTATGTGAGGTTTGACAAAATTAGCATGGGTTTGACGAAATTAGGATGGGTTTGATGAAACCAAACGAAAATTTATGAGGTTTGAGCAATTTAGCATGGGTTTGAAGAAATTAGGATGGGTTTGATGAAACCGAACGAAAATTTATGAGGTTTGAAAATTTATCTGAGGTTTGAGCAATTTAGCATGGGTTTGAAGAAATTAGGATGGGTTTGATGAAACCGAACGAAAATTTATGAGGTTTGAAAATTTATGTGAGGTTTGACAAAATTGGCATGGGTTTGACGAAATTAGGATGGGTTTGATGAAACCAAACGAAAATTTATGAGGTTTGAGCAATTTAGCATGGGTTTGAAGAAATTAGGATGGGTTTGATGAAACCGAACGAAAATTTATGAGGTTTGAAAATTTATCTGAGGTTTGAGCAATTTAGCATGGGTTTGAAGAAATTAGGATGGGTTTGATGAAACCGAACGAAAATTTATGAGGTTTGAAAATTTATGTGAGGTTTGACAAAATTGGCATGGGTTTGACGAAATTAGGATGGGTTTGATGAAACCAAACGAAAATTTATGAGGTTTGAGCAATTTAGCATGGGTTTGAAGAAATTAGGATGGGTTTGATGAAACCGAACGAAAATTTATGAGGTTTGAAAATTTATCTGAGGTTTGAGCAATTTAGCATGGGTTTGAAGAAATTAGGATGGGTTTGATGAAACCGAACGAAAATTTATGTGAGGTTTGAAAATTTATGTGAGGTTTGACAAAATTAGCATGGGTTTGACGAAATTAGGATGGGTTTGATGAAACCAAACGAAAATTTATGAGGTTTGAGCAATTTAGCATGGGTTTGAAGAAATTAGGATGGGTTTGATGAAACCGAACGAAAATTTATGAGGTTTGAGCAATTTAGCATGGGTTTGAAGAAATTAGGATGGGTTTGATGAAACCAAACGAAAATTTATGAGGTTTGAGCAATTTAGCATGGGTTTGAAGAAATTAGGATGGGTTTGATGAAACCGAACGAAAATTTATGAGGTTTGAAAATTTATCTGAGGTTTGAGCAATTTAGCATGGGTTTGAAGAAATTAGGATGGGTTTGATGAAACCGAACGAAAATTTATGAGGTTTGAAAATTTATGTGAGGTTTGACAAAATTGGCATGGGTTTGACGAAATTAGGATGGATTTGATGAAACCAAACGAAAATTTATGAGGTTTGAGCAATTTAGCATGGGTTTGAAGAAATTAGGATGGGTTTGATGAAACCGAACGAAAATTTATGAGGTTTGAAAATTTATCTGAGGTTTGAGCAATTTAGCATGGGTTTGAAGAAATTAGGATGGGTTTGATGAAACCGAACGAAAATTTATGTGAGGTTTGAAAATTTATGTGAGGTTTGACAAAATTAGCATGGGTTTGACGAAATTAGGATGGGTTTGATGAAACCAAACGAAAATTTATGAGGTTTGAGCAATTTAGCATGGGTTTGAAGAAATTAGGATGGGTTTGATGAAACCGAACGAAAATTTATGAGGTTTGAAAATTTATGTGAGGTTTGACAAAATTGGCATGGGTTTGACGAAATTAGGATGGGTTTGATGAAACCAAACGAAAATTTATGAGGTTTGAGCAATTTAGCATGGGTTTGAAGAAATTAGGATGGGTTTGATGAAACCGAACGAAAATTTATGAGGTTTGAAAATTTATCTGAGGTTTGAGCAATTTAGCATGGGTTTGAAGAAATTAGGATGGGTTTGATGAAACCGAACGAAAATTTATGAGGTTTGAAAATTTATGTGAGGTTTGACAAAATTGGCATGGGTTTGACGAAATTAGGATGGGTTTGATGAAACCAAACGAAAATTTATGAGGTTTGAGCAATTTAGCATGGGTTTGAAGAAATTAGGATGGGTTTGATGAAACCGAACGAAAATTTATGAGGTTTGAAAATTTATCTGAGGTTTGAGCAATTTAGCATGGGTTTGAAGAAATTAGGATGGGTTTGATGAAACCGAACGAAAATTTATGTGAGGTTTGAAAATTTATGTGAGGTTTGACAAAATTAGCATGGGTTTGACGAAATTAGGATGGGTTTGATGAAACCGAACGAAAATTTATGAGGTTTGAAAATTTATGTGAGGTTTGACAAAATTGGCATGGGTTTGACGAAATTAGGATGGGTTTGATGAAACCAAACGAAAATTTATGAGGTTTGAGCAATTTAGCATGGGTTTGAAGAAATTAGGATGGGTTTGATGAAACCGAACGAAAATTTATGAGGTTTGAAAATTTATCTGAGGTTTGAGCAATTTAGCATGGGTTTGAAGAAATTAGGATGGGTTTGATGAAACCGAACGAAAATTTATGTGAGGTTTGAAAATTTATGTGAGGTTTGACAAAATTAGCATGGGTTTGACGAAATTAGGATGGGTTTGATGAAACCAAACGAAAATTTATGAGGTTTGAGCAATTTAGCATGGGTTTGAAGAAATTAGGATGGGTTTGATGAAACCGAACGAAAATTTATGAGGTTTGAGCAATTTAGCATGGGTTTGAAGAAATTAGGATGGGTTTGATGAAACCAAACGAAAATTTATGAGGTTTGAGCAATTTAGCATGGGTTTGAAGAAATTAGGATGGGTTTGATGAAACCGAACGAAAATTTATGAGGTTTGAAAATTTATCTGAGGTTTGAGCAATTTAGCATGGGTTTGAAGAAATTAGGATGGGTTTGATGAAACCGAACGAAAATTTATGAGGTTTGAAAATTTATGTGAGGTTTGACAAAATTGGCATGGGTTTGACGAAATTAGGATGGGTTTGATGAAACCAAACGAAAATTTATGAGGTTTGAGCAATTTAGCATGGGTTTGAAGAAATTAGGATGGGTTTGATGAAACCGAACGAAAATTTATGAGGTTTGAAAATTTATCTGAGGTTTGAGCAATTTAGCATGGGTTTGAAGAAATTAGGATGGGTTTGATGAAACCGAACGAAAATTTATGAGGTTTGAAAATTTATGTGAGGTTTGACAAAATTGGCATGGGTTTGACGAAATTAGGATGGGTTTGATGAAACCAAACGAAAATTTATGAGGTTTGAGCAATTTAGCATGGGTTTGAAGAAATTAGGATGGGTTTGATGAAACCGAACGAAAATTTATGAGGTTTGAAAATTTATCTGAGGTTTGAGCAATTTAGCATGGGTTTGAAGAAATTAGGATGGGTTTGATGAAACCGAACGAAAATTTATGTGAGGTTTGAAAATTTATGTGAGGTTTGACAAAATTAGCATGGGTTTGACGAAATTAGGATGGGTTTGATGAAACCAAACGAAAATTTATGAGGTTTGAGCAATTTAGCATGGGTTTGAAGAAATTAGGATGGGTTTGATGAAACCGAACGAAAATTTATGAGGTTTGAAAATTTATGTGAGGTTTGACAAAATTGGCATGGGTTTGACGAAATTAGGATGGGTTTGATGAAACCAAACGAAAATTTATGAGGTTTGAGCAATTTAGCATGGGTTTGAAGAAATTAGGATGGGTTTGATGAAACCGAACGAAAATTTATGAGGTTTGAAAATTTATCTGAGGTTTGAGCAATTTAGCATGGGTTTGAAGAAATTAGGATGGGTTTGATGAAACCGAACGAAAATTTATGAGGTTTGAAAATTTATGTGAGGTTTGACAAAATTGGCATGGGTTTGACGAAATTAGGATGGGTTTGATGAAACCAAACGAAAATTTATGAGGTTTGAGCAATTTAGCATGGGTTTGAAGAAATTAGGATGGGTTTGATGAAACCGAACGAAAATTTATGAGGTTTGAAAATTTATCTGAGGTTTGAGCAATTTAGCATGGGTTTGAAGAAATTAGGATGGGTTTGATGAAACCGAACGAAAATTTATGTGAGGTTTGAAAATTTATGTGAGGTTTGACAAAATTAGCATGGGTATGACGAAATTAGGATGGGTTTGATGAAACCAAACGAAAATTTATGAGGTTTGAGCAATTTAGCATGGGTTTGAAGAAATTAGGATGGGTTTGATGAAACCGAACGAAAATTTATGAGGTTTGAGCAATTTAGCATGGGTTTGAAGAAATTAGGATGGGTTTGATGAAACCGAACGAAAATTTATGAGGTTTGAGCAATTTAGCATGGGTTTGAAGAAATTAGGATGGGTTTGATGAAACCGAACGAAAATTTATGTGAGGTTTGAAAATTTATGTGAGGTTTGACAAAATTAGCATGGGTTTGACGAAATTAGGATGGGTTTGATGAAACCAGACGAAAATTTATGAGGTTTGAGCAATTTAGCATGGGTTTGAAGAAATTAGGATGGGTTTGATGAAACCGAACGAAAATTTATGAGGTTTGAGCAATTTAGCATGGGTTTGAAGAAATTAGGATGGGTTTGATGAAACCGAACGAAAATTTATGAGGTTTGAAAATTTATCTGAGGTTTGAGCAATTTAGCATGGGTTTGAAGAAATTAGGATGGGTTTGATGAAACCGAACGAAAATTTATGAGGTTTGAAAATTTATGTGAGGTTTGACAAAATTGGCATGGGTTTGACGAAATTAGGATGGGTTTGATGAAACCAAACGAAAATTTATGAGGTTTGAGCAATTTAGCATGGGTTTGAAGAAATTAGGATGGGTTTGATGAAACCGAACGAAAATTTATGAGGTTTGAAAATTTATCTGAGGTTTGAGCAATTTAGCATGGGTTTGAAGAAATTAGGATGGGTTTGATGAAACCGAACGAAAATTTATGAGGTTTGAAAATTTATGTGAGGTTTGACAAAATTGGCATGGGTTTGACGAAATTAGGATGGGTTTGATGAAACCAAACGAAAATTTATGAGGTTTGAGCAATTTAGCATGGGTTTGAAGAAATTAGGATGGGTTTGATGAAACCGAACGAAAATTTATGAGGTTTGAAAATTTATCTGAGGTTTGAGCAATTTAGCATGGGTTTGAAGAAATTAGGATGGGTTTGATGAAACCGAACGAAAATTTATGTGAGGTTTGAAAATTTATGTGAGGTTTGACAAAATTAGCATGGGTTTGACGAAATTAGGATGGGTTTGATGAAACCAAACGAAAATTTATGAGGTTTGAGCAATTTAGCATGGGTTTGAAGAAATTAGGATGGGTTTGATGAAACCGAACGAAAATTTATGAGGTTTGAGCAATTTAGCATGGGTTTGAAGAAATTAGGATGGGTTTGATGAAACCAAACGAAAATTTATGAGGTTTGAGCAATTTAGCATGGGTTTGAAGAAATTAGGATGGGTTTGATGAAACCGAACGAAAATTTATGAGGTTTGAAAATTTATCTGAGGTTTGAGCAATTTAGCATGGGTTTGAAGAAATTAGGATGGGTTTGATGAAACCGAACGAAAATTTATGAGGTTTGAAAATTTATGTGAGGTTTGACAAAATTGGCATGGGTTTGACGAAATTAGGATGGGTTTGATGAAACCAAACGAAAATTTATGAGGTTTGAGCAATTTAGCATGGGTTTGAAGAAATTAGGATGGGTTTGATGAAACCGAACGAAAATTTATGAGGTTTGAAAATTTATCTGAGGTTTGAGCAATTTAGCATGGGTTTGAAGAAATTAGGATGGGTTTGATGAAACCGAACGAAAATTTATGTGAGGTTTGAAAATTTATGTGAGGTTTGACAAAATTAGCATGGGTTTGACGAAATTAGGATGGGTTTGATGAAACCAAACGAAAATTTATGAGGTTTGAGCAATTTAGCATGGGTTTGAAGAAATTAGGATGGGTTTGATGAAACCGAACGAAAATTTATGAGGTTTGAAAATTTATGTGAGGTTTGACAAAATTGGCATGGGTTTGACGAAATTAGGATGGGTTTGATGAAACCAAACGAAAATTTATGAGGTTTGAGCAATTTAGCATGGGTTTGAAGAAATTAGGATGGGTTTGATGAAACCGAACGAAAATTTATGAGGTTTGAAAATTTATCTGAGGTTTGAGCAATTTAGCATGGGTTTGAAGAAATTAGGATGGGTTTGATGAAACCGAACGAAAATTTATGAGGTTTGAAAATTTATGTGAGGTTTGACAAAATTGGCATGGGTTTGACGAAATTAGGATGGGTTTGATGAAACCAAACGAAAATTTATGAGGTTTGAGCAATTTAGCATGGGTTTGAAGAAATTAGGATGGGTTTGATGAAACCGAACGAAAATTTATGAGGTTTGAAAATTTATCTGAGGTTTGAGCAATTTAGCATGGGTTTGAAGAAATTAGGATGGGTTTGATGAAACCGAACGAAAATTTATGTGAGGTTTGAAAATTTATGTGAGGTTTGACAAAATTAGCATGGGTTTGACGAAATTAGGATGGGTTTGATGAAACCGAACGAAAATTTATGAGGTTTGAAAATTTATGTGAGGTTTGACAAAATTGGCATGGGTTTGACGAAATTAGGATGGGTTTGATGAAACCAAACGAAAATTTATGAGGTTTGAGCAATTTAGCATGGGTTTGAAGAAATTAGGATGGGTTTGATGAAACCGAACGAAAATTTATGAGGTTTGAAAATTTATCTGAGGTTTGAGCAATTTAGCATGGGTTTGAAGAAATTAGGATGGGTTTGATGAAACCGAACGAAAATTTATGTGAGGTTTGAAAATTTATGTGAGGTTTGACAAAATTAGCATGGGTTTGACGAAATTAGGATGGGTTTGATGAAACCAAACGAAAATTTATGAGGTTTGAGCAATTTAGCATGGGTTTGAAGAAATTAGGATGGGTTTGATGAAACCGAACGAAAATTTATGAGGTTTGAGCAATTTAGCATGGGTTTGAAGAAATTAGGATGGGTTTGATGAAACCAAACGAAAATTTATGAGGTTTGAGCAATTTAGCATGGGTTTGAAGAAATTAGGATGGGTTTGATGAAACCGAACGAAAATTTATGAGGTTTGAAAATTTATCTGAGGTTTGAGCAATTTAGCATGGGTTTGAAGAAATTAGGATGGGTTTGATGAAACCGAACGAAAATTTATGAGGTTTGAAAATTTATGTGAGGTTTGACAAAATTGGCATGGGTTTGACGAAATTAGGATGGGTTTGATGAAACCAAACGAAAATTTATGAGGTTTGAGCAATTTAGCATGGGTTTGAAGAAATTAGGATGGGTTTGATGAAACCGAACGAAAATTTATGAGGTTTGAAAATTTATCTGAGGTTTGAGCAATTTAGCATGGGTTTGAAGAAATTAGGATGGGTTTGATGAAACCGAACGAAAATTTATGTGAGGTTTGAAAATTTATGTGAGGTTTGACAAAATTACCATGGGTTTGACGAAATTAGGATGGGTTTGATGAAACCAAACGAAAATTTATGAGGTTTGAGCAATTTAGCATGGGTTTGAAGAAATTAGGATGGGTTTGATGAAACCGAACGAAAATTTATGTGAGGTTTGAAAATTTATGTGAGGTTTGACAAAATTAGCATGGGTTTGACGAAATTAGGATGGGTTTGATGAAACCAAACGAAAATTTATGAGGTTTGAGCAATTTAGCATGGGTTTGAAGAAATTAGGATGGGTTTGATGAAACCGAACGAAAATTTATGTGAGGTTTGAAAATTTATGTGAGGTTTGACAAAATTAGCATGGGTTTGACGAAATTAGGATGGGTTTGATGAAACCAAACGAAAATTTATGAGGTTTGAGCAATTTAGCATGGGTTTGAAGAAATTAGGATGGGTTTGATGAAACCGAACGAAAATTTATGAGGTTTGAAAATTTATCTGAGGTTTGAGCAATTTAGCATGGGTTTGAAGAAATTAGGATGGGTTTGATGAAACCGAACGAAAATTTATGTGAGGTTTGAAAATTTATGTGAGGTTTGACAAAATTAGCATGGGTTTGACGAAATTAGGATGGGTTTGATGAAACCAAACGAAAATTTATGAGGTTTGAGCAATTTAGCATGGGTTTGAAGAAATTAGGATGGGTTTGATGAAACCGAACGAAAATTTATGAGGTTTGAAAATTTATCTGAGGTTTGAGCAATTTAGCATGGGTTTGAAGAAATTAGGATGGGTTTGATGAAACCGAACGAAAATTTATGAGGTTTGAAAATTTATCTGAGGTTTGAGCAATTTAGCATGGGTTTGATGAAACCGAACGAAAATTTATGTGAGGTTTGAAAATTTATGTGAGGTTTGACAAAATTAGCATGGGTTTGACGAAATTAGGATGGGTTTGATGAAACCAAACGAAAATTTATGAGGTTTGAGCAATTTAGCATGGGTTTGAAGAAATTAGGATGGGTTTGATGAAACCGAACGAAAATTTATGAGGTTTGAAAATTTATCTGAGGTTTGAGCAATTTAGCATGGGTTTGAAGAAATTAGGATGGGTTTGATGAAACCGAACGAAAATTTATGTGAGGTTTGAAAATTTATGTGAGGTTTGACAAAATTAGCATGGGTTTGACGAAATTAGGATGGGTTTGATGAAACCAAACGAAAATTTATGAGGTTTGAGCAATTTAGCATGGGTTTGAAGAAATTAGGATGGGTTTGATGAAACCGAACGAAAATTTATGAGGTTTGAAAATTTATCTGAGGTTTGAGCAATTTAGCATGGGTTTGAAGAAATTAGGATGGGTTTGATGAAACCGAACGAAAATTTATGTGAGGTTTGAAAATTTATGTGAGGTTTGACAAAATTAGCATGGGTTTGACGAAATTAGGATGGGTTTGATGAAACCAAACGAAAATTTATGAGGTTTGAGCAATTTAGCATGGGTTTGAAGAAATTAGGATGGGTTTGATGAAACCGAACGAAAATTTATGAGGTTTGAAAATTTATCTGAGGTTTGAGCAATTTAGCATGGGTTTGAAGAAATTAGGATGGGTTTGATGAAACCGAACGAAAATTTATGAGGTTTGAAAATTTATCTGAGGTTTGAGCAATTTAGCATGGGTTTGAAGAAATTAGGATGGGTTTGATGAAACCGAACGAAAATTTATGAGGTTTGAAAATTTATCTGAGGTTTGAGCAATTTAGCATGGGTTTGAAGAAATTAGGATGGGTTTGATGAAACCGAACGAAAATTTATGTGAGGTTTGAAAATTTATGTGAGGTTTGACAAAATTAGCATGGGTTTGACGAAATTAGGATGGGTTTGATGAAACCAAACGAAAATTTATGAGGTTTGAGCAATTTAGCATGGGTTTGAAGAAATTAGGATGGGTTTGATGAAACTGAACGAAAATTTGTGAGGTTTGAAAATTTATCTGAGGTTTGAGCAATTTAGCATGGGTTTGAAGAAATTAGGATGGGTTTGATGAAACCGAACGAAAATTTATGAGGTTTGAAAATTTATGTGAGGTTTGACAAAATTGGCATGGGTTTGACGAAATTAGGATGGGTTTGATGAAACCAAACGAAAATTTATGAGGTTTGAGCAATTTAGCATGGGTTTGAAGAAATTAGGATGGGTTTGATGAAACCGAACGAAAATTTATGAGGTTTGAAAATTTATCTGAGGTTTGAGCAATTTAGCATGGGTTTGAAGAAATTAGGATGGGTTTGATGAAACCGAACGAAAATTTATGTGAGGTTTGAAAATTTATGTGAGGTTTGACAAAATTAGCATGGGTTTGACGAAATTAGGATGGGTTTGATGAAACCAAACGAAAATTTATGAGGTTTGAGCAATTTAGCATGGGTTTGAAGAAATTAGGATGGGTTTGATGAAACCGAACGAAAATTTATGAGGTTTGAAAATTTATCTGAGGTTTGAGCAATTTAGCATGGGTTTGAAGAAATTAGGATGGGTTTGATGAAACCGAACGAAAATTTATGAGGTTTGAAAATTTATCTGAGGTTTGAGCAATTTAGCATGGGTTTGAAGAAATTAGGATGGGTTTAATGAAACCGAACGAAAATTTATGAGGTTTGAAAATTTATCTGAGGTTTGAGCAATTTAGCATGGGTTTGAAGAAATTAGGATGGGTTTGATGAAACCGAACGAAAATTTATGTGAGGTTTGAAAGTTTATGTGAGGTTTGACAAAATTAGCATGGGTTTGACGAAATTAGGATGGGTTTGATGAAACCAAACGAAAATTTATGAGGTTTGAGCAATTTAGCATGGGTTTGAAGAAATTAGGATGGGTTTGATGAAACCGAACGAAAATTTATGAGGTTTGAAAATTTATCTGAGGTTTGAGCAATTTAGCATGGGTTTGAAGAAATTAGGATGGGTTTGATGAAACCGAACGAAAATTTATGAGGTTTGAAAATTTATCTGAGGTTTGAGCAATTTAGCATGGGTTTGAAGAAATTAGGATGGGTTTGATGAAACCGAACGAAAATTTATGAGGTTTGAAAATTTATGTGAGGGTTGACAAAATTGGCATGGGTTTGACGAAATTAGGATGGGTTTGATGAAACCAAACGAAAATTTATGAGGTTTGAGCAATTTAGCATGGGTTTGAAGAAATTAGGATGGGTTTGATGAAACCGAACGAAAATTTATGAGGTTTGAAAATTTATCTGAGGTTTGAGCAATTTAGCATGGGTTTGAAGAAATTAGGATGGGTTTGATGAAACCGAACGAAAATTTATGAGGTTTGAAAATTTATCTGAGGTTTGAGCAATTTAGCATGGGTTTGAAGAAATTAGGATGGGTTTGATGAAACCGAACGAAAATTTATGTGAGGTTTGAAAATTTATGTGAGGTTTGACAAAATTAGCATGGGTTTGACGAAATTAGGATGGGTTTGATGAAACCAAACGAAAATTTATGAGGTTTGAGCAATTTAGCATGGGTTTGAAGAAATTAGGATGGGTTTGATGAAACCGAACGAAAATTTATGAGGTTGGAAAATTTATCTGAGGTTTGAGCAATTTAGCATGGGTTTGAAGAAATTAGGATGGGTTTGATGAAACCGAACGAAAATTTATGAGCTTTGAAAATTTATCTGAGGTTTGAGCAATTTAGCATGGGTTTGAAGAAATTAGGATGGGTTTGATGAAACCGAACGAAAATTTATGAGGTTTGAAAATTTATGTGAGGTTTGACAAAATTGGCATGGGTTTGACGAAATTAGGATGGGTTTGATGAAACCAAACGAAAATTTATGAGGTTTGAGCAATTTAGCATGGGTTTGAAGAAATTAGGATGGGTTTGATGAAACCGAACGAAAATTTATGAGGTTTGAAAATTTATCTGAGGTTTGAGCAATTTAGCATGGGTTTGAAGAAATTAGGATGGGTTTGATGAAACCGAACGAAAATTTATGAGGTTTGAAAATTTATGTGAGGTTTGACAAAATTGGCATGGGTTTGACGAAATTAGGATGGGTTTGATGAAACCAAACGAAAATTTATGAGGTTTGAGCAATTTAGCATGGGTTTGAAGAAATTAGGATGGGTTTGATGAAACCGAACGAAAATTTATGAGGTTTGAAAATTTATCTGAGGTTTGAGCAATTTAGCATGGGTTTGAAGAAATTAGGATGGGTTTGATGAAACCGAACGAAAATTTATGTGAGGTTTGAAAATTTATGTGAGGTTTGACAAAATTAGCATGGGTTTGACGAAATTAGGATGGGTTTGATGAAACCAAACGAAAATTTATGAGGTTTGAGCAATTTAGCATGGGTTTGAAGAAATTAGGATGGGTTTGATGAAACCGAACGAAAATTTATGAGGTTTGAGCAATTTAGCATGGGTTTGAAGAAATTAGGATGGGTTTGATGAAACCAAACGAAAATTTATGAGGTTTGAGCAATTTAGCATGGGTTTGAAGAAATTAGGATGGGTTTGATGAAACCGAACGAAAATTTATGAGGTTTGAGCAATTTAGCATGGGTTTGAAGAAATTAGGATGGGTTTGATGAAACCGAACGAAAATTTATGAGGTTTGAGCAATTTAGCATGGGTTTGAAGAAATTAGGATGGGTTTGATGAAACCGAACGAAAATTTATGTGAGGTTTGAAAATTTATGTGAGGTTTGACAAAATTAGCATGGGTTTGACGAAATTAGGATGGGTTTGATGAAACCAAACGAAAATTTATGAGGTTTGAGCAATTTGGCATGGGTTTGAAGAAATTAGGATGGGTTTGATGAAACCGAACGAAAATTTATGAGGTTTGAGCAATTTACCATGGGTTTGAAGAAATTAGGATGGGTTTGATGAAACCGAACGAAAATTTATGAGGTTTGAAAATTTATCTGAGGTTTGACAAAATTGGCATGGGTTTGACGAAATTAGGATGGGTTTGATGAAACCAAACGAAAATTTATGAGGTTTGAGCAATTTAGCATGGGTTTGAAGAAATTAGGATGGGTTTGATGAAACCGAACGAAAATTTATGAGGTTTGAAAATTTATCTGAGGTTTGAGCAATTTGGCATGGGTTTGAAGAAATTAGGATGGGTTTGATGAAACCGAACGAAAATTTATGAGGTTTGTGCAATTTAGCATGGGTTTGAAGAAATTAGGATGGGTTTGATGAAACCGAACGAAAATTTATGAGGTTTGAAAATTTATGTGAGGTTTGACAAAATTGGCATGGGTTTGACGAAATTAGGATGGGTTTGATGAAACCAAACGAAAATTTATGAGGTTTGAGCAATTTAGCATGGGTTTGAAGAAATTAGGATGGGTTTGATGAAACCGAACGAAAATTTATGAGGTTTGAAAATTTATCTGAGGTTTGAGCAATTTAGCATGGGTTTGAAGAAATTAGGATGGGTTTGATGAAACCGAACGAAAATTTATGAGGTTTGAAAATTTATGTGAGGTTTGACAAAATTGGCATGGGTTTGACGAAATTAGGATGGGTTTGATGAAACCAAACGAAAATTTATGAGGTTTGAGCAATTTAGCATGGGTTTGAAGAAATTAGGATGGGTTTGATGAAACCGAACGAAAATTTATGAGGTTTGAAAATTTATCTGAGGTTTGAGCAATTTAGCATGGGTTTGAAGAAATTAGGATGGGTTTGATGAAACCGAACGAAAATTTATGTGAGGTTTGAAAATTTATGTGAGGTTTGACAAAATTAGCATGGGTTTGACGAAATTAGGATGGGTTTGATGAAACCAAACGAAAATTTATGAGGTTTGAGCAATTTAGCATGGGTTTGAAGAAATTAGGATGGGTTTGATGAAACCGAACGAAAATTTATGAGGTTTGAAAATGTATGTGAGGTTTGACAAAATTGGCATGGGTTTGACGAAATTAGGATGGGTTTGATGAAACCAAACGAAAATTTATGAGGTTTGAGCAATTTAGCATGGGTTTGAAGAAATTAGGATGGGTTTGATGAAACCGAACGAAAATTTATGAGGTTTGAAAATTTATCTGAGGTTTGAGCAATTTAGCATGGGTTTGAAGAAATTAGGATGGGTTTGATGAAACCGAACGAAAATTTATGAGGTTTGAAAATTTATGTGAGGTTTGACAAAATTGGCATGGGTTTGACGAAATTAGGATGGGTTTGATGAAACCAAACGAAAATTTATGAGGTTTGAGCAATTTAGCATGGGTTTGAAGAAATTAGGATGGGTTTGATGAAACCGAACGAAAATTTATGAGGTTTGAAAATTTATCTGAGGTTTGAGCAATTTAGCATGGGTTTGAAGAAATTAGGATGGGTTTGATGAAACCGAACGAAAATTTATGTGAGGTTTGAAAATTTATGTGAGGTTTGACAAAATTAGCATGGGTTTGACGAAATTAGGATGGGTTTGATGAAACCAAACGAAAATTTATGAGGTTTGAGCAATTTAGCATGGGTTTGAAGAAATTAGGATGGGTTTGATGAAACCGAACGAAAATTTATGAGGTTTGAGCAATTTAGCATGGGTTTGAAGAAATTAGGATGGGTTTGATGAAACCAAACGAAAATTTATGAGGTTTGAGCAATTTAGCATGGGTTTGAAGAAATTAGGATGGGTTTGATGAAACCGAACGAAAATTTATGAGGTTTGAAAATTTATCTGAGGTTTGAGCAATTTAGCATGGGTTTGAAGAAATTAGGATGGGTTTGATGAAACCGAACGAAAATTTATGAGGTTTGAAAATTTATGTGAGGTTTGACAAAATTGGCATGGGTTTGACGAAATTAGGATGGGTTTGATGAAACCAAACGAAAATTTATGAGGTTTGAGCAATTTAGCATGGGTTTGAAGAAATTAGGATGGGTTTGATGAAACCGAACGAAAATTTATGAGGTTTGAAAATTTATCTGAGATTTGAGCAATTTAGCATGGGTTTGAAGAAATTAGGATGGGTTTGATGAAACCGAACGAAAATTTATGTGAGGTTTGAAAATTTATGTGAGGTTTGACAAAATTAGCATGGGTTTGACGAAATTAGGATGGGTTTGATGAAACCGAACGAAAATTTATGAGGTTTGAAAATTTATGTGAGGTTTGACAAAATTGGCATGGGTTTGACGAAATTAGGATGGGTTTGATGAAACCAAACGAAAATTTATGAGGTTTGAGCAATTTAGCATGGGTTTGAAGAAATTAGGATGGGTTTGATGAAACCGAACGAAAATTTATGAGGTTTGAAAATTTATCTGAGGTTTGAGCAATTTAGCATGGGTTTGAAGAAATTAGGATGGGTTTGATGAAACCGAACGAAAATTTATGAGGTTTGAAAATTTATGTGAGGTTTGACAAAATTGGCATGGGTTTGACGAAATTAGGATGGGTTTGATGAAACCAAACGAAAATTTATGAGGTTTGAGCAATTTAGCATGGGTTTGAAGAAATTAGGATGGGTTTGATGAAACCGAACGAAAATTTATGAGGTTTGAAAATTTATCTGAGGTTTGAGCAATTTAGCATGGGTTTGAAGAAATTAGGATGGGTTTGATGAAACCGAACGAAAATTTATGTGAGGTTTGAAAATTTATGTGAGGTTTGACAAAATTAGCATGGGTTTGACGAAATTAGGATGGGTTTGATGAAACCAAACGAAAATTTATGAGGTTTGAGCAATTTAGCATGGGTTTGAAGAAATTAGGATGGGTTTGATGAAACCGAACGAAAATTTATGAGGTTTGAAAATTTATGTGAGGTTTGACAAAATTGGCATGGGTTTGACGAAATTAGGATGGGTTTGATGAAACCAAACGAAAATTTATGAGGTTTGAGCAATTTAGCATGGGTTTGAAGAAATTAGGATGGGTTTGATGAAACCGAACGAAAATTTATGAGGTTTGAAAATTTATCTGAGGTTTGAGCAATTTAGCATGGGTTTGAAGAAATTAGGATGGGTTTGATGAAACCGAACGAAAATTTATGAGGTTTGAAAATTTATGTGAGGTTTGACAAAATTGGCATGGGTTTGACGAAATTAGGATGGGTTTGATGAAACCAAACGAAAATTTATGAGGTTTGAGCAATTTAGCATGGGTTTGAAGAAATTAGGATGGGTTTGATGAAACCGAACGAAAATTTATGAGGTTTGAAAATTTATCTGAGGTTTGAGCAATTTAGCATGGGTTTGAAGAAATTAGGATGGGTTTGATGAAACCGAACGAAAATTTATGTGAGGTTTGAAAATTTATGTGAGGTTTGACAAAATTAGCATGGGTATGACGAAATTAGGATGGGTTTGATGAAACCAAACGAAAATTTATGAGGTTTGAGCAATTTAGCATGGGTTTGAAGAAATTAGGATGGGTTTGATGAAACCGAACGAAAATTTATGAGGTTTGAGCAATTTAGCATGGGTTTGAAGAAATTAGGATGGGTTTGATGAAACCGAACGAAAATTTATGAGGTTTGAGCAATTTAGCATGGGTTTGAGGAAATTAGGATGGGTTTGATGAAACCGAACGAAAATTTATGTGAGGTTTGAAAATTTATGTGAGGTTTGACAAAATTAGCATGGGTTTGACGAAATTAGGATGGGTTTGATGAAACCAAACGAAAATTTATGAGGTTTGAGCAATTTAGCATGGGTTTGAAGAAATTAGGATGGGTTTGATGAAACCGAACGAAAATTTATGAGGTTTGAAAATTTATCTGAGGTTTGAGCAATTTAGCATGGGTTTGAAGAAATTAGGATGGGTTTGATGAAACCGAACGAAAATTTATGAGGTTTGAAAATTTATGTGAGGTTTGACAAAATTGGCATGGGTTTGACGAAATTAGGATGGGTTTGATGAAACCAAACGAAAATTTATGAGGTTTGAGCAATTTAGCATGGGTTTGAAGAAATTAGGATGGGTTTGATGAAACCGAACGAAAATTTATGAGGTTTGAAAATTTATCTGAGGTTTGAGCAATTTAGCATGGGTTTGAAGAAATTAGGATGGGTTTGATGAAACCGAACGAAAATTTATGAGGTTTGAAAATTTATGTGAGGTTTGACAAAATTGGCATGGGTTTGACGAAATTAGGATGGGTTTGATGAAACCAAACGAAAATTTATGAGGTTTGAGCAATTTAGCATGGGTTTGAAGAAATTAGGATGGGTTTGATGAAACCGAACGAAAATTTATGAGGTTTGAAAATTTATCTGAGGTTTGAGCAATTTAGCATGGGTTTGAAGAAATTAGGATGGGTTTGATGAAACCGAACGAAAATTTATGTGAGGTTTGAAAATTTATGTGAGGTTTGACAAAATTAGCATGGGTTTGACGAAATTAGGATGGGTTTGATGAAACCAAACGAAAATTTATGAGGTTTGAGCAATTTAGCATGGGTTTGAAGAAATTAGGATGGGTTTGATGAAACCGAACGAAAATTTATGAGGTTTGAGCAATTTAGCATGGGTTTGAAGAAATTAGGATGGGTTTGATGAAACCAAACGAAAATTTATGAGGTTTGAGCAATTTAGCATGGGTTTGAAGAAATTAGGATGGGTTTGATGAAACCGAACGAAAATTTATGAGGTTTGAAAATTTATCTGAGGTTTGAGCAATTTAGCATGGGTTTGAAGAAATTAGGATGGGTTTGATGAAACCGAACGAAAATTTATGAGGTTTGAAAATTTATGTGAGGTTTGACAAAATTGGCATGGGTTTGACGAAATTAGGATGGATTTGATGAAACCAAACGAAAATTTATGAGGTTTGAGCAATTTAGCATGGGTTTGAAGAAATTAGGATGGGTTTGATGAAACCGAACGAAAATTTATGAGGTTTGAAAATTTATCTGAGGTTTGAGCAATTTAGCATGGGTTTGAAGAAATTAGGATGGGTTTGATGAAACCGAACGAAAATTTATGTGAGGTTTGAAAATTTATGTGAGGTTTGACAAAATTAGCATGGGTTTGACGAAATTAGGATGGGTTTGATGAAACCAAACGAAAATTTATGAGGTTTGAGCAATTTAGCATGGGTTTGAAGAAATTAGGATGGGTTTGATGAAACCGAACGAAAATTTATGAGGTTTGAAAATTTATGTGAGGTTTGACAAAATTGGCATGGGTTTGACGAAATTAGGATGGGTTTGATGAAACCAAACGAAAATTTATGAGGTTTGAGCAATTTAGCATGGGTTTGAAGAAATTAGGATGGGTTTGATGAAACCGAACGAAAATTTATGAGGTTTGAAAATTTATCTGAGGTTTGAGCAATTTAGCATGGGTTTGAAGAAATTAGGATGGGTTTGATGAAACCGAACGAAAATTTATGAGGTTTGAAAATTTATGTGAGGTTTGACAAAATTGGCATGGGTTTGACGAAATTAGGATGGGTTTGATGAAACCAAACGAAAATTTATGAGGTTTGAGCAATTTAGCATGGGTTTGAAGAAATTAGGATGGGTTTGATGAAACCGAACGAAAATTTATGAGGTTTGAAAATTTATCTGAGGTTTGAGCAATTTAGCATGGGTTTGAAGAAATTAGGATGGGTTTGATGAAACCGAACGAAAATTTATGTGAGGTTTGAAAATTTATGTGAGGTTTGACAAAATTAGCATGGGTTTGACGAAATTAGGATGGGTTTGATGAAACCGAACGAAAATTTATGAGGTTTGAAAATTTATGTGAGGTTTGACAAAATTGGCATGGGTTTGACGAAATTAGGATGGGTTTGATGAAACCAAACGAAAATTTATGAGGTTTGAGCAATTTAGCATGGGTTTGAAGAAATTAGGATGGGTTTGATGAAACCGAACGAAAATTTATGAGGTTTGAAAATTTATCTGAGGTTTGAGCAATTTAGCATGGGTTTGAAGAAATTAGGATGGGTTTGATGAAACCGAACGAAAATTTATGTGAGGTTTGAAAATTTATGTGAGGTTTGACAAAATTAGCATGGGTTTGACGAAATTAGGATGGGTTTGATGAAACCAAACGAAAATTTATGAGGTTTGAGCAATTTAGCATGGGTTTGAAGAAATTAGGATGGGTTTGATGAAACCGAACGAAAATTTATGAGGTTTGAGCAATTTAGCATGGGTTTGAAGAAATTAGGATGGGTTTGATGAAACCAAACGAAAATTTATGAGGTTTGAGCAATTTAGCATGGGTTTGAAGAAATTAGGATGGGTTTGATGAAACCGAACGAAAATTTATGAGGTTTGAAAATTTATCTGAGGTTTGAGCAATTTAGCATGGGTTTGAAGAAATTAGGATGGGTTTGATGAAACCGAACGAAAATTTATGAGGTTTGAAAATTTATGTGAGGTTTGACAAAATTGGCATGGGTTTGACGAAATTAGGATGGGTTTGATGAAACCAAACGAAAATTTATGAGGTTTGAGCAATTTAGCATGGGTTTGAAGAAATTAGGATGGGTTTGATGAAACCGAACGAAAATTTATGAGGTTTGAAAATTTATCTGAGGTTTGAGCAATTTAGCATGGGTTTGAAGAAATTAGGATGGGTTTGATGAAACCGAACGAAAATTTATGAGGTTTGAAAATTTATGTGAGGTTTGACAAAATTGGCATGGGTTTGACGAAATTAGGATGGGTTTGATGAAACCAAACGAAAATTTATGAGGTTTGAGCAATTTAGCATGGGTTTGAAGAAATTAGGATGGGTTTGATGAAACCGAACGAAAATTTATGAGGTTTGAAAATTTATCTGAGGTTTGAGCAATTTAGCATGGGTTTGAAGAAATTAGGATGGGTTTGATGAAACCGAACGAAAATTTATGTGAGGTTTGAAAATTTATGTGAGGTTTGACAAAATTAGCATGGGTTTGACGAAATTAGGATGGGTTTGATGAAACCAAACGAAAATTTATGAGGTTTGAGCAATTTAGCATGGGTTTGAAGAAATTAGGATGGGTTTGATGAAACCGAACGAAAATTTATGAGGTTTGAAAATTTATGTGAGGTTTGACAAAATTGGCATGGGTTTGACGAAATTAGGATGGGTTTGATGAAACCAAACGAAAATTTATGAGGTTTGAGCAATTTAGCATGGGTTTGAAGAAATTAGGATGGGTTTGATGAAACCGAACGAAAATTTATGAGGTTTGAAAATTTATCTGAGGTTTGAGCAATTTAGCATGGGTTTGAAGAAATTAGGATGGGTTTGATGAAACCGAACGAAAATTTATGAGGTTTGAAAATTTATGTGAGGTTTGACAAAATTGGCATGGGTTTGACGAAATTAGGATGGGTTTGATGAAACCAAACGAAAATTTATGAGGTTTGAGCAATTTAGCATGGGTTTGAAGAAATTAGGATGGGTTTGATGAAACCGAACGAAAATTTATGAGGTTTGAAAATTTATCTGAGGTTTGAGCAATTTAGCATGGGTTTGAAGAAATTAGGATGGGTTTGATGAAACCGAACGAAAATTTATGTGAGGTTTGAAAATTTATGTGAGGTTTGACAAAATTAGCATGGGTATGACGAAATTAGGATGGGTTTGATGAAACCAAACGAAAATTTATGAGGTTTGAGCAATTTAGCATGGGTTTGAAGAAATTAGGATGGGTTTGATGAAACCGAACGAAAATTTATGAGGTTTGAGCAATTTAGCATGGGTTTGAAGAAATTAGGATGGGTTTGATGAAACCGAACGAAAATTTATGAGGTTTGAGCAATTTAGCATGGGTTTGAAGAAATTAGGATGGGTTTGATGAAACCGAACGAAAATTTATGTGAGGTTTGAAAATTTATGTGAGGTTTGACAAAATTAGCATGGGTTTGACGAAATTAGGATGGGTTTGATGAAACCAGACGAAAATTTATGAGGTTTGAGCAATTTAGCATGGGTTTGAAGAAATTAGGATGGGTTTGATGAAACCGAACGAAAATTTATGAGGTTTGAGCAATTTAGCATGGGTTTGAAGAAATTAGGATGGGTTTGATGAAACCGAACGAAAATTTATGAGGTTTGAAAATTTATCTGAGGTTTGAGCAATTTAGCATGGGTTTGAAGAAATTAGGATGGGTTTGATGAAACCGAACGAAAATTTATGAGGTTTGAAAATTTATGTGAGGTTTGACAAAATTGGCATGGGTTTGACGAAATTAGGATGGGTTTGATGAAACCAAACGAAAATTTATGAGGTTTGAGCAATTTAGCATGGGTTTGAAGAAATTAGGATGGGTTTGATGAAACCGAACGAAAATTTATGAGGTTTGAAAATTTATCTGAGGTTTGAGCAATTTAGCATGGGTTTGAAGAAATTAGGATGGGTTTGATGAAACCGAACGAAAATTTATGAGGTTTGAAAATTTATGTGAGGTTTGACAAAATTGGCATGGGTTTGACGAAATTAGGATGGGTTTGATGAAACCAAACGAAAATTTATGAGGTTTGAGCAATTTAGCATGGGTTTGAAGAAATTAGGATGGGTTTGATGAAACCGAACGAAAATTTATGAGGTTTGAAAATTTATCTGAGGTTTGAGCAATTTAGCATGGGTTTGAAGAAATTAGGATGGGTTTGATGAAACCGAACGAAAATTTATGTGAGGTTTGAAAATTTATGTGAGGTTTGACAAAATTAGCATGGGTTTGACGAAATTAGGATGGGTTTGATGAAACCAAACGAAAATTTATGAGGTTTGAGCAATTTAGCATGGGTTTGAAGAAATTAGGATGGGTTTGATGAAACCGAACGAAAATTTATGAGGTTTGAGCAATTTAGCATGGGTTTGAAGAAATTAGGATGGGTTTGATGAAACCAAACGAAAATTTATGAGGTTTGAGCAATTTAGCATGGGTTTGAAGAAATTAGGATGGGTTTGATGAAACCGAACGAAAATTTATGAGGTTTGAAAATTTATCTGAGGTTTGAGCAATTTAGCATGGGTTTGAAGAAATTAGGATGGGTTTGATGAAACCGAACGAAAATTTATGAGGTTTGAAAATTTATGTGAGGTTTGACAAAATTGGCATGGGTTTGACGAAATTAGGATGGGTTTGATGAAACCAAACGAAAATTTATGAGGTTTGAGCAATTTAGCATGGGTTTGAAGAAATTAGGATGGGTTTGATGAAACCGAACGAAAATTTATGAGGTTTGAAAATTTATCTGAGGTTTGAGCAATTTAGCATGGGTTTGAAGAAATTAGGATGGGTTTGATGAAACCGAACGAAAATTTATGTGAGGTTTGAAAATTTATGTGAGGTTTGACAAAATTAGCATGGGTTTGACGAAATTAGGATGGGTTTGATGAAACCAAACGAAAATTTATGAGGTTTGAGCAATTTAGCATGGGTTTGAAGAAATTAGGATGGGTTTGATGAAACCGAACGAAAATTTATGAGGTTTGAAAATTTATGTGAGGTTTGACAAAATTGGCATGGGTTTGACGAAATTAGGATGGGTTTGATGAAACCAAACGAAAATTTATGAGGTTTGAGCAATTTAGCATGGGTTTGAAGAAATTAGGATGGGTTTGATGAAACCGAACGAAAATTTATGAGGTTTGAAAATTTATCTGAGGTTTGAGCAATTTAGCATGGGTTTGAAGAAATTAGGATGGGTTTGATGAAACCGAACGAAAATTTATGAGGTTTGAAAATTTATGTGAGGTTTGACAAAATTGGCATGGGTTTGACGAAATTAGGATGGGTTTGATGAAACCAAACGAAAATTTATGAGGTTTGAGCAATTTAGCATGGGTTTGAAGAAATTAGGATGGGTTTGATGAAACCGAACGAAAATTTATGAGGTTTGAAAATTTATCTGAGGTTTGAGCAATTTAGCATGGGTTTGAAGAAATTAGGATGGGTTTGATGAAACCGAACGAAAATTTATGTGAGGTTTGAAAATTTATGTGAGGTTTGACAAAATTAGCATGGGTTTGACGAAATTAGGATGGGTTTGATGAAACCGAACGAAAATTTATGAGGTTTGAAAATTTATGTGAGGTTTGACAAAATTGGCATGGGTTTGACGAAATTAGGATGGGTTTGATGAAACCAAACGAAAATTTATGAGGTTTGAGCAATTTAGCATGGGTTTGAAGAAATTAGGATGGGTTTGATGAAACCGAACGAAAATTTATGAGGTTTGAAAATTTATCTGAGGTTTGAGCAATTTAGCATGGGTTTGAAGAAATTAGGATGGGTTTGATGAAACCGAACGAAAATTTATGTGAGGTTTGAAAATTTATGTGAGGTTTGACAAAATTAGCATGGGTTTGACGAAATTAGGATGGGTTTGATGAAACCAAACGAAAATTTATGAGGTTTGAGCAATTTAGCATGGGTTTGAAGAAATTAGGATGGGTTTGATGAAACCGAACGAAAATTTATGAGGTTTGAGCAATTTAGCATGGGTTTGAAGAAATTAGGATGGGTTTGATGAAACCAAACGAAAATTTATGAGGTTTGAGCAATTTAGCATGGGTTTGAAGAAATTAGGATGGGTTTGATGAAACCGAACGAAAATTTATGAGGTTTGAAAATTTATCTGAGGTTTGAGCAATTTAGCATGGGTTTGAAGAAATTAGGATGGGTTTGATGAAACCGAACGAAAATTTATGAGGTTTGAAAATTTATGTGAGGTTTGACAAAATTGGCATGGGTTTGACGAAATTAGGATGGGTTTGATGAAACCAAACGAAAATTTATGAGGTTTGAGCAATTTAGCATGGGTTTGAAGAAATTAGGATGGGTTTGATGAAACCGAACGAAAATTTATGAGGTTTGAAAATTTATCTGAGGTTTGAGCAATTTAGCATGGGTTTGAAGAAATTAGGATGGGTTTGATGAAACCGAACGAAAATTTATGTGAGGTTTGAAAATTTATGTGAGGTTTGACAAAATTACCATGGGTTTGACGAAATTAGGATGGGTTTGATGAAACCAAACGAAAATTTATGAGGTTTGAGCAATTTAGCATGGGTTTGAAGAAATTAGGATGGGTTTGATGAAACCGAACGAAAATTTATGTGAGGTTTGAAAATTTATGTGAGGTTTGACAAAATTAGCATGGGTTTGACGAAATTAGGATGGGTTTGATGAAACCAAACGAAAATTTATGAGGTTTGAGCAATTTAGCATGGGTTTGAAGAAATTAGGATGGGTTTGATGAAACCGAACGAAAATTTATGTGAGGTTTGAAAATTTATGTGAGGTTTGACAAAATTAGCATGGGTTTGACGAAATTAGGATGGGTTTGATGAAACCAAACGAAAATTTATGAGGTTTGAGCAATTTAGCATGGGTTTGAAGAAATTAGGATGGGTTTGATGAAACCGAACGAAAATTTATGAGGTTTGAAAATTTATCTGAGGTTTGAGCAATTTAGCATGGGTTTGAAGAAATTAGGATGGGTTTGATGAAACCGAACGAAAATTTATGTGAGGTTTGAAAATTTATGTGAGGTTTGACAAAATTAGCATGGGTTTGACGAAATTAGGATGGGTTTGATGAAACCAAACGAAAATTTATGAGGTTTGAGCAATTTAGCATGGGTTTGAAGAAATTAGGATGGGTTTGATGAAACCGAACGAAAATTTATGAGGTTTGAAAATTTATCTGAGGTTTGAGCAATTTAGCATGGGTTTGAAGAAATTAGGATGGGTTTGATGAAACCGAACGAAAATTTATGAGGTTTGAAAATTTATCTGAGGTTTGAGCAATTTAGCATGGGTTTGATGAAACCGAACGAAAATTTATGTGAGGTTTGAAAATTTATGTGAGGTTTGACAAAATTAGCATGGGTTTGACGAAATTAGGATGGGTTTGATGAAACCAAACGAAAATTTATGAGGTTTGAGCAATTTAGCATGGGTTTGAAGAAATTAGGATGGGTTTGATGAAACCGAACGAAAATTTATGAGGTTTGAAAATTTATCTGAGGTTTGAGCAATTTAGCATGGGTTTGAAGAAATTAGGATGGGTTTGATGAAACCGAACGAAAATTTATGTGAGGTTTGAAAATTTATGTGAGGTTTGACAAAATTAGCATGGGTTTGACGAAATTAGGATGGGTTTGATGAAACCAAACGAAAATTTATGAGGTTTGAGCAATTTAGCATGGGTTTGAAGAAATTAGGATGGGTTTGATGAAACCGAACGAAAATTTATGAGGTTTGAAAATTTATCTGAGGTTTGAGCAATTTAGCATGGGTTTGAAGAAATTAGGATGGGTTTGATGAAACCGAACGAAAATTTATGTGAGGTTTGAAAATTTATGTGAGGTTTGACAAAATTAGCATGGGTTTGACGAAATTAGGATGGGTTTGATGAAACCAAACGAAAATTTATGAGGTTTGAGCAATTTAGCATGGGTTTGAAGAAATTAGGATGGGTTTGATGAAACCGAACGAAAATTTATGAGGTTTGAAAATTTATCTGAGGTTTGAGCAATTTAGCATGGGTTTGAAGAAATTAGGATGGGTTTGATGAAACCGAACGAAAATTTATGAGGTTTGAAAATTTATCTGAGGTTTGAGCAATTTAGCATGGGTTTGAAGAAATTAGGATGGGTTTGATGAAACCGAACGAAAATTTATGAGGTTTGAAAATTTATCTGAGGTTTGAGCAATTTAGCATGGGTTTGAAGAAATTAGGATGGGTTTGATGAAACCGAACGAAAATTTATGTGAGGTTTGAAAATTTATGTGAGGTTTGACAAAATTAGCATGGGTTTGACGAAATTAGGATGGGTTTGATGAAACCAAACGAAAATTTATGAGGTTTGAGCAATTTAGCATGGGTTTGAAGAAATTAGGATGGGTTTGATGAAACTGAACGAAAATTTGTGAGGTTTGAAAATTTATCTGAGGTTTGAGCAATTTAGCATGGGTTTGAAGAAATTAGGATGGGTTTGATGAAACCGAACGAAAATTTATGAGGTTTGAAAATTTATGTGAGGTTTGACAAAATTGGCATGGGTTTGACGAAATTAGGATGGGTTTGATGAAACCAAACGAAAATTTATGAGGTTTGAGCAATTTAGCATGGGTTTGAAGAAATTAGGATGGGTTTGATGAAACCGAACGAAAATTTATGAGGTTTGAAAATTTATCTGAGGTTTGAGCAATTTAGCATGGGTTTGAAGAAATTAGGATGGGTTTGATGAAACCGAACGAAAATTTATGTGAGGTTTGAAAATTTATGTGAGGTTTGACAAAATTAGCATTGGTTTGACGAAATTAGGATGGGTTTGATGAAACCAAACGAAAATTTATGAGGTTTGAGCAATTTAGCATGGGTTTGAAGAAATTAGGATGGGTTTGATGAAACCGAACGAAAATTTATGAGGTTTGAAAATTTATCTGAGGTTTGAGCAATTTAGCATGGGTTTGAAGAAATTAGGATGGGTTTGATGAAACCGAACGAAAATTTATGAGGTTTGAAAATTTATCTGAGGTTTGAGCAATTTAGCATGGGTTTGAAGAAATTAGGATGGGTTTAATGAAACCGAACGAAAATTTATGAGGTTTGAAAATTTATCTGAGGTTTGAGCAATTTAGCATGGGTTTGAAGAAATTAGGATGGGTTTGATGAAACCGAACGAAAATTTATGTGAGGTTTGAAAGTTTATGTGAGGTTTGACAAAATTAGCATGGGTTTGACGAAATTAGGATGGGTTTGATGAAACCAAACGAAAATTTATGAGGTTTGAGCAATTTAGCATGGGTTTGAAGAAATTAGGATGGGTTTGATGAAACCGAACGAAAATTTATGAGGTTTGAAAATTTATCTGAGGTTTGAGCAATTTAGCATGGGTTTGAAGAAATTAGGATGGGTTTGATGAAACCGAACGAAAATTTATGAGGTTTGAAAATTTATCTGAGGTTTGAGCAATTTAGCATGGGTTTGAAGAAATTAGGATGGGTTTGATGAAACCGAACGAAAATTTATGAGGTTTGAAAATTTATGTGAGGTTTGACAAAATTGGCATGGGTTTGACGAAATTAGGATGGGTTTGATGAAACCAAACGAAAATTTATGAGGTTTGAGCAATTTAGCATGGGTTTGAAGAAATTAGGATGGGTTTGATGAAACCGAACGAAAATTTATGAGGTTTGAAAATTTATCTGAGGTTTGAGCAATTTAGCATGGGTTTGAAGAAATTAGGATGGGTTTGATGAAACCGAACGAAAATTTATGAGGTTTGAAAATTTATCTGAGGTTTGAGCAATTTAGCATGGGTTTGAAGAAATTAGGATGGGTTTGATGAAACCGAACGAAAATTTATGTGAGGTTTGAAAATTTATGTGAGGTTTGACAAAATTAGCATGGGTTTGACGAAATTAGGATGGGTTTGATGAAACCAAACGAAAATTTATGAGGTTTGAGCAATTTAGCATGGGTTTGAAGAAATTAGGATGGGTTTGATGAAACCGAACGAAAATTTATGAGGTTGGAAAATTTATCTGAGGTTTGAGCAATTTAGCATGGGTTTGAAGAAATTAGGATGGGTTTGATGAAACCGAACGAAAATTTATGAGCTTTGAAAATTTATCTGAGGTTTGAGCAATTTAGCATGGGTTTGAAGAAATTAGGATGGGTTTGATGAAACCGAACGAAAATTTATGAGGTTTGAAAATTTATGTGAGGTTTGACAAAATTGGCATGGGTTTGACGAAATTAGGATGGGTTTGATGAAACCAAACGAAAATTTATGAGGTTTGAGCAATTTAGCATGGGTTTGAAGAAATTAGGATGGGTTTGATGAAACCGAACGAAAATTTATGAGGTTTGAAAATTTATCTGAGGTTTGAGCAATTTAGCATGGGTTTGAAGAAATTAGGATGGGTTTGATGAAACCGAACGAAAATTTATGAGGTTTGAAAATTTATGTGAGGTTTGACAAAATTGGCATGGGTTTGACGAAATTAGGATGGGTTTGATGAAACCAAACGAAAATTTATGAGGTTTGAGCAATTTAGCATGGGTTTGAAGAAATTAGGATGGGTTTGATGAAACCGAACGAAAATTTATGAGGTTTGAAAATTTATCTGAGGTTTGAGCAATTTAGCATGGGTTTGAAGAAATTAGGATGGGTTTGATGAAACCGAACGAAAATTTATGTGAGGTTTGAAAATTTATGTGAGGTTTGACAAAATTAGCATGGGTTTGACGAAATTAGGATGGGTTTGATGAAACCAAACGAAAATTTATGAGGTTTGAGCAATTTAGCATGGGTTTGAAGAAATTAGGATGGGTTTGATGAAACCGAACGAAAATTTATGAGGTTTGAGCAATTTAGCATGGGTTTGAAGAAATTAGGATGGGTTTGATGAAACCAAACGAAAATTTATGAGGTTTGAGCAATTTAGCATGGGTTTGAAGAAATTAGGATGGGTTTGATGAAACCGAACGAAAATTTATGAGGTTTGAGCAATTTAGCATGGGTTTGAAGAAATTAGGATGGGTTTGATGAAACCGAACGAAAATTTATGAGGTTTGAGCAATTTAGCATGGGTTTGAAGAAATTAGGATGGGTTTGATGAAACCGAACGAAAATTTATGTGAGGTTTGAAAATTTATGTGAGGTTTGACAAAATTAGCATGGGTTTGACGAAATTAGGATGGGTTTGATGAAACCAAACGAAAATTTATGAGGTTTGAGCAATTTGGCATGGGTTTGAAGAAATTAGGATGGGTTTGATGAAACCGAACGAAAATTTATGAGGTTTGAGCAATTTACCATGGGTTTGAAGAAATTAGGATGGGTTTGATGAAACCGAACGAAAATTTATGAGGTTTGAAAATTTATCTGAGGTTTGAGCAATTTAGCATGGGTTTGAAGAAATTAGGATGGGTTTGATGAAACCGAACGAAAATTTATGAGGTTTGAAAATTTATGTGAGGTTTGACAAAATTGGCATGGGTTTGACGAAATTAGGATGGGTTTGATGAAACCAAACGAAAATTTATGAGGTTTGAGCAATTTAGCATGGGTTTGAAGAAATTAGGATGGGTTTGATGAAACCGAACGAAAATTTATGAGGTTTGAAAATTTATCTGAGGTTTGAGCAATTTAGCATGGGTTTGAAGAAATTAGGATGGGTTTGATGAAACCGAACGAAAATTTATGAGGTTTGAAAATTTATGTGAGGTTTGACAAAATTGGCATGGGTTTGACGAAATTAGGATGGGTTTGATGAAACCAAACGAAAATTTATGAGGTTTGAGCAATTTAGCATGGGTTTGAAGAAATTAGGATGGGTTTGATGAAACCGAACGAAAATTTATGAGGTTTGAAAATTTATCTGAGGTTTGAGCAATTTAGCATGGGTTTGAAGAAATTAGGATGGGTTTGATGAAACCGAACGAAAATTTATGTGAGGTTTGAAAATTTATGTGAGGTTTGACAAAATTAGCATGGGTTTGACGAAATTAGGATGGGTTTGATGAAACCAAACGAAAATTTATGAGGTTTGAGCAATTTAGCATGGGTTTGAAGAAATTAGGATGGGTTTGATGAAACCGAACGAAAATTTATGAGGTTTGAAAATGTATGTGAGGTTTGACAAAATTGGCATGGGTTTGACGAAATTAGGATGGGTTTGATGAAACCAAACGAAAATTTATGAGGTTTGAGCAATTTAGCATGGGTTTGAAGAAATTAGGATGGGTTTGATGAAACCGAACGAAAATTTATGAGGTTTGAAAATTTATCTGAGGTTTGAGCAATTTAGCATGGGTTTGAAGAAATTAGGATGGGTTTGATGAAACCGAACGAAAATTTATGAGGTTTGAAAATTTATGTGAGGTTTGACAAAATTGGCATGGGTTTGACGAAATTAGGATGGGTTTGATGAAACCAAACGAAAATTTATGAGGTTTGAGCAATTTAGCATGGGTTTGAAGAAATTAGGATGGGTTTGATGAAACCGAACGAAAATTTATGAGGTTTGAAAATTTATCTGAGGTTTGAGCAATTTAGCATGGGTTTGAAGAAATTAGGATGGGTTTGATGAAACCGAACGAAAATTTATGTGAGGTTTGAAAATTTATGTGAGGTTTGACAAAATTAGCATGGGTTTGACGAAATTAGGATGGGTTTGATGAAACCAAACGAAAATTTATGAGGTTTGAGCAATTTAGCATGGGTTTGAAGAAATTAGGATGGGTTTGATGAAACCGAACGAAAATTTATGAGGTTTGAGCAATTTAGCATGGGTTTGAAGAAATTAGGATGGGTTTGATGAAACCGAACGAAAATTTATGAGGTTTGAGCAATTTAACATGGGTTTGAAGAAATTAGGATGGGTTTGATGAAACCGAACGAAAATTTATGTGAGGTTTGAAAATTTATGTGAGGTTTGACAAAATTAGCATGGGTTTGACGAAATTAGGATGGGTTTGATGAAACCAAACGAAAATTTATGAGGTTTGAGCAATTTAGCATGGGTTTGAAGAAATTAGGATGGGTTTGATGAAACCGAACGAAAATTTATGAGGTTTGAGCAATTTAGCATGGGTTTGAAGAAATTAGGATGGGTTTGATGAAACCGAACGAAAATTTATGAGGTTTGAAAATTTATCTGAGGTTTGAGCAATTTAGCATGGGTTTGAAGAAATTAGGATGGGTTTGATGAAACCGAACGAAAATTTATGAGGTTTGAAAATTTATGTGAGGTTTGACAAAATTGGCATGGGTTTGACGAAATTAGGATGGGTTTGATGAAACCAAACGAAAATTTATGAGGTTTGAGCAATTTAGCATGGGTTTGAAGAAATTAGGATGGGTTTGATGAAACCGAACGAAAATTTATGAGGTTTGAAAATTTATCTGAGGTTTGAGCAATTTAGCATGGGTTTGAAGAAATTAGGATGGGTTTGATGAAACGGAACGAAAATTTATGAGGTTTGAAAATTTATGTGAGGTTTGACAAAATTGGCATGGGTTTGACGAAATTAGGATGGGTTTGATGAAACCAAACGAAAATTTATGAGGTTTGAGCAATTTAGCATGGGTTTGAAGAAATTAGGATGGGTTTGATGAAACCGAACGAAAATTTATGAGGTTTGAAAATTTATCTGAGGTTTGAGCAATTTAGCATGGGTTTGAAGAAATTAGGATGGGTTTGATGAAACCGAACGAAAATTTATGTGAGGTTTGAAAATTTATGTGAGGTTTGACAAAATTAGCATGGGTTTGACGAAATTAGGATGGGTTTGATGAAACCAAACGAAAATTTATGAGGTTTGAGCAATTTAGCATGGGTTTGAAGAAATTAGGATGGGTTTGATGAAACCGAACGAAAATTTATGAGGTTTGAGCAATTTAGCATGGGTTTGAAGAAATTAGGATGGGTTTGATGAAACCAAACGAAAATTTATGAGGTTTGAGCAATTTAGCATGGGTTTGAAGAAATTAGGATGGGTTTGATGAAACCGAACGAAAATTTATGAGGTTTGAAAATTTATCTGAGGTTTGAGCAATTTAGCATGGGTTTGAAGAAATTAGGATGGGTTTGATGAAACCGAACGAAAATTTATGAGGTTTGAAAATTTATGTGAGGTTTGACAAAATTGGCATGGGTTTGACGAAATTAGGATGGGTTTGATGAAACCAAACGAAAATTTATGAGGTTTGAGCAATTTAGCATGGGTTTGAAGAAATTAGGATGGGTTTGATGAAACCGAACGAAAATTTATGAGGTTTGAAAATTTATCTGAGATTTGAGCAATTTAGCATGGGTTTGAAGAAATTAGGATGGGTTTGATGAAACCGAACGAAAATTTATGTGAGGTTTGAAAATTTATGTGAGGTTTGACAAAATTAGCATGGGTTTGACGAAATTAGGATGGGTTTGATGAAACCGAACGAAAATTTATGAGGTTTGAAAATTTATGTGAGGTTTGACAAAATTGGCATGGGTTTGACGAAATTAGGATGGGTTTGATGAAACCAAACGAAAATTTATGAGGTTTGAGCAATTTAGCATGGGTTTGAAGAAATTAGGATGGGTTTGATGAAACCGAACGAAAATTTATGAGGTTTGAAAATTTATCTGAGGTTTGAGCAATTTAGCATGGGTTTGAAGAAATTAGGATGGGTTTGATGAAACCGAACGAAAATTTATGTGAGGTTTGAAAATTTATGTGAGGTTTGACAAAATTAGCATGGGTTTGACGAAATTAGGATGGGTTTGATGAAACCAAACGAAAATTTATGAGGTTTGAGCAATTTAGCATGGGTTTGAAGAAATTAGGATGGGTTTGATGAAACCGAACGAAAATTTATGAGGTTTGAGCAATTTAGCATGGGTTTGAAGAAATTAGGATGGGTTTGATGAAACCAAACGAACATTTATGAGGTTTGAGCAATTTAGCATGGGTTTGAAGAAATTAGGATGGGTTTGATGAAACCGAACGAAAATTTATGAGGTTTGAAAATTTATCTGAGGTTTGAGCAATTTAGCATGGGTTTGAAGAAATTAGGATGGGTTTGATGAAACCGAACGAAAATTTATGAGGTTTGAAAATTTATGTGAGGTTTGACAAAATTGGCATGGGTTTGACGAAATTAGGATGGGTTTGATGAAACCAAACGAAAATTTATGAGGTTTGAGCAATTTAGCATGGGTTTGAAGAAATTAGGATGGGTTTGATGAAACCGAACGAAAATTTATGAGGTTTGAAAATTTATCTGAGGTTTGAGCAATTTAGCATGGGTTTGAAGAAATTAGGATGGGTTTGATGAAACCGAACGAAAATTTATGTGAGGTTTGAAAATTTATGTGAGGTTTGACAAAATTAGCATGGGTTTGACGAAATTAGGATGGGTTTGATGAAACCAAACGAAAATTTATGAGGTTTGAGCAATTTAGCATGGGTTTGAAGAAATTAGGATGGGTTTGATGAAACCGAACGAAAATTTATGAGGTTTGAAAATTTATGTGAGGTTTGACAAAATTGGCATGGGTTTGACGAAATTAGGATGGGTTTGATGAAACCAAACGAAAATTTATGAGGTTTGAGCAATTTAGCATGGGTTTGAAGAAATTAGGATGGGTTTGATGAAACCGAACGAAAATTTATGAGGTTTGAAAATTTATCTGAGGTTTGAGCAATTTAGCATGGGTTTGAAGAAATTAGGATGGGTTTGATGAAACCGAACGAAAATTTATGAGGTTTGAAAATTTATGTGAGGTTTGACAAAATTGGCATGGGTTTGACGAAATTAGGATGGGTTTGATGAAACCAAACGAAAATTTATGAGGTTTGAGCAATTTAGCATGGGTTTGAAGAAATTAGGATGGGTTTGATGAAACCGAACGAAAATTTATGAGGTTTGAAAATTTATCTGAGGTTTGAGCAATTTAGCATGGGTTTGAAGAAATTAGGATGGGTTTGATGAAACCGAACGAAAATTTATGTGAGGTTTGAAAATTTATGTGAGGTTTGACAAAATTAGCATGGGTTTGACGAAATTAGGATGGGTTTGATGAAACCGAACGAAAATTTATGAGGTTTGAAAATTTATGTGAGGTTTGACAAAATTGGCATGGGTTTGACGAAATTAGGATGGGTTTGATGAAACCAAACGAAAATTTATGAGGTTTGAGCAATTTAGCATGGGTTTGAAGAAATTAGGATGGGTTTGATGAAACCGAACGAAAATTTATGAGGTTTGAAAATTTATCTGAGGTTTGAGCAATTTAGCATGGGTTTGAAGAAATTAGGATGGGTTTGATGAAACCGAACGAAAATTTATGTGAGGTTTGAAAATTTATGTGAGGTTTGACAAAATTAGCATGGGTTTGACGAAATTAGGATGGGTTTGATGAAACCAAACGAAAATTTATGAGGTTTGAGCAATTTAGCATGGGTTTGAAGAAATTAGGATGGGTTTGATGAAACCGAACGAAAATTTATGAGGTTTGAGCAATTTAGCATGGGTTTGAAGAAATTAGGATGGGTTTGATGAAACCAAACGAAAATTTATGAGGTTTGAGCAATTTAGCATGGGTTTGAAGAAATTAGGATGGGTTTGATGAAACCGAACGAAAATTTATGAGGTTTGAAAATTTATCTGAGGTTTGAGCAATTTAGCATGGGTTTGAAGAAATTAGGATGGGTTTGATGAAACCGAACGAAAATTTATGAGGTTTGAAAATTTATGTGAGGTTTGACAAAATTGGCATGGGTTTGACGAAATTAGGATGGGTTTGATGAAACCAAACGAAAATTTATGAGGTTTGAGCAATTTAGCATGGGTTTGAAGAAATTAGGATGGGTTTGATGAAACCGAACGAAAATTTATGAGGTTTGAAAATTTATCTGAGGTTTGAGCAATTTAGCATGGGTTTGAAGAAATTAGGATGGGTTTGATGAAACCGAACGAAAATTTATGTGAGGTTTGAAAATTTATGTGAGGTTTGACAAAATTACCATGGGTTTGACGAAATTAGGATGGGTTTGATGAAACCAAACGAAAATTTATGAGGTTTGAGCAATTTAGCATGGGTTTGAAGAAATTAGGATGGGTTTGATGAAACCGAACGAAAATTTATGTGAGGTTTGAAAATTTATGTGAGGTTTGACAAAATTAGCATGGGTTTGACGAAATTAGGATGGGTTTGATGAAACCAAACGAAAATTTATGAGGTTTGAGCAATTTAGCATGGGTTTGAAGAAATTAGGATGGGTTTGATGAAACCGAACGAAAATTTATGTGAGGTTTGAAAATTTATGTGAGGTTTGACAAAATTAGCATGGGTTTGACGAAATTAGGATGGGTTTGATGAAACCAAACGAAAATTTATGAGGTTTGAGCAATTTAGCATGGGTTTGAAGAAATTAGGATGGGTTTGATGAAACCGAACGAAAATTTATGAGGTTTGAAAATTTATCTGAGGTTTGAGCAATTTAGCATGGGTTTGAAGAAATTAGGATGGGTTTGATGAAACCGAACGAAAATTTATGAGGTTTGAAAATTTATCTGAGGTTTGAGCAATTTAGCATGGGTTTGAAGAAATTAGGATGGGTTTGATGAAACCGAACGAAAATTTATGAGGTTTGAGCAATTTAGCATGGGTTTGAAGAAATTAGGATGGGTTTGATGAAACCGAACGAAAATTTATGAGGTTTGAAAATTTATCTGAGGTTTGAGCAATTTAGCATGGGTTTGAAGAAATTGGGATGGGTTTGATGAAACCGAACGAAAATTTATGAGGTTTGAAAATTTATCTGAGGTTTGAGCAATTTAGCATGGGTTTGAAGAAATTAGGATGGGTTTGATGAAACCGAACGAAAATTTATGTGAGGTTTGAAAATTTATGTGAGGTTTGACAAAATTAGCATGGGTTTGACGAAATTAGGATGGGTTTGATGAAACCAAACGAAAATTTATGAGGTTTGAGCAATTTAGCATGGGTTTGAAGAAATTAGGATGGGTTTGATGAAACCGAACGAAAATTTATGAGGTTTGAAAATTTATCTGAGGTTTGAGCAATTTAGCATGGGTTTGAAGAAATTAGGATGGGTTTGATGAAACCGAACGAAAATTTATGTGAGGTTTGAAAATTTATGTGAGGTTTGACAAAATTAGCATGGGTTTGACGAAATTAGGATGGGTTTGATGAAACCAAACGAAAATTTATGAGGTTTGAGCAATTTAGCATGGGTTTGAAGAAATTAGGATGGGTTTGATGAAACCGAACGAAAATTTATGAGGTTTGAAAATTTATCTGAGGTTTGAGCAATTTAGCATGGGTTTGAAGAAATTAGGATGGGTTTGATGAAACCGAACGAAAATTTATGTGAGGTTTGAAAATTTATGTGAGGTTTGACAAAATTAGCATGGGTTTGACGAAATTAGGATGGGTTTGATGAAACCAAACGAAAATTTATGAGGTTTGAGCAATTTAGCATGGGTTTGAAGAAATTAGGATGGGTTTGATGAAACCGAACGAAAATTTATGAGGTTTGAGCAATTTAGCATGGGTTTGAAGAAATTAGGATGGGTTTGATGAAACCGAACGAAAATTTATGAGGTTTGAAAATTTATCTGAGGTTTGACAAAATTGGCATGGGTTTGACGAAATTAGGATGGGTTTGATGAAACCAAACGAAAATTTATGAGGTTTGAGCAATTTAGCATGGGTTTGAAGAAATTAGGATGGGTTTGATGAAACCGAACGAAAATTTATGAGGTTTGAAAATTTATCTGAGGTTTGAGCAATTTAGCATGGGTTTGAAGAAATTAGGATGGGTTTGATGAAACCGAACGAAAATTTATGTGAGGTTTGAAAATTTATGTGAGGTTTGACAAAATTAGCATGGGTTTGACGAAATTAGGATGGGTTTGATGAAACCAAACGAAAATTTATGAGGTTTGAGCAATTTAGCATGGGTTTGAAGAAATTAGGATGGGTTTGATGAAACCGAACGAAAATTTATGAGGTTTGAAAATTTATCTGAGGTTTGAGCAATTTAGCATGGGTTTGAAGAAATTAGGATGGGTTTGATGAAACCGAACGAAAATTTATGTGAGGTTTGAAAATTTATGTGAGGTTTGACAAAATTAGCATGGGTTTGACGAAATTAGGATGGGTTTGATGAAACCAAACGAAAATTTATGAGGTTTGAGCAATTTAGCATGGGTTTGAAGAAATTAGGTTGGGTTTGATGAAACCGAACGAAAATTTATGAGGTTTGAAAATTTATCTGAGGTTTGAGCAATTTAGCATGGGTTTGAAGAAATTAGGATGGGTTTGATGAAACCGAACGAAAATTTATGAGGTTTGAAAATTTATCTGAGGTTTGAGCAATTTAGCATGGGTTTGAAGAAATTAGGATGGATTTGATGAAACCGAACGAAAATTTATGTGAGGTTTGAAAATTTATGTGAGGTTTGACAAAATTAGCATGGGTTTGACGAAATTAGGATGGGTTTGATGAAACCAAACGAAAATTTATGAGGTTTGAGCAATTTAGCATGGGTTTGAAGAAATTAGGATGGGTTTGATGAAACCGAACGAAAATTTATGAGGTTTGAAAATTTATCTGAGGTTTGAGCAATTTAGCATGGGTTTGAAGAAATTAGGATGGGTTTGATGAAACCGAACGAAAATTTATGAGGTTTGAAAATTTATCTGAGGTTTGAGCAATTTAGCATGGGTTTGAAGAAATTAGGATGGGTTTGATGAAACCAAACGAAAATTTATGAGGTTTGAGCAATTTAGCATGGGTTTGAAGAAATTAGGATGGGTTTGATGAAACCGAACGAAAATTTATGAGGTTTGAAAATTTATGTGAGGTTTGACAAAATTGGCATGGGTTTGACGAAATTAGGATGGGTTTGATGAAACCAAACGAAAATTTATGAGGTTTGAGCAATTTAGCATGGGTTTGAAGAAATTAGGATGGGTTTGATGAAACCGAACGAAAATTTATGAGGTTTGAAAATTTATCTGAGGTTTGAGCAATTTAGCATGGGTTTGAAGAAATTAGGATGGGTTTGATGAAACCGAACGAAAATTTATGTGAGGTTTGAAAATTTATGTAAGGTTTGACAAAATTAGCATGGGTTTGACGAAATTAGGATGGGTTTGATGAAACCAAACTAAAATTTATGAGGTTTGAGCAATTTAACATGGGTTTGAAGAAATTAGGATGGGTTTGATGAAACCGTACGAAAATTTATGAGGTTTGAAAATTTATCTGAGGTTTGAGCAATTTAGCATGGGTTTGAAGAAATTAGGATGGGTTTGATGAAACCGAACGAAAATTTATGAGGTTTGAGCAATTTAGCATGGGTTTGAAGAAATTAGGATGGGTTTGATGAAACCGAACGAAAATTTATGAGGTTTGAAAATTTATCTGAGGTTTGAGCAATTTAGCATGGGTTTGAAGAAATTAGGATGGGTTTGATGAAACCGAACGAAAATTTATGAGGTTTGAAAATTTATCTGAGGTTTGAGCAATTTAGCATGGGTTTGAAGAAATTAGGATGGGTTTGATGAAACCGAACGAAAATTTATGTGAGGTTTGAAAATTTATGTGAGGTTTGACAAAATTAGCATGGGTTTGACGAAATTAGGATGGGTTTGATGAAACCAAACGAAAATTTATGAGGTTTGAGCAATTTAGCATGGGTTTGAAGAAATTAGGATGGGTTTGATGAAACCGAACGAAAATTTATGAGGTTTGAAAATTTATCTGAGGTTTGAGCAATTTAGCATGGGTTTGAAGAAATTAGGATGGGTTTGATGAAACCGAACGAAAATTTATGTGAGGTTTGAAAATTTATGTGAGGTTTGACAAAATTAGCATGGGTTTGACGAAATTAGGATGGGTTTGATGAAACCAAACGAAAATTTATGAGGTTTGAGCAATTTAGCATGGGTTTGAAGAAATTAGGATGGGTTTGATGAAACCGAACGAAAATTTATGAGGTTTGAAAATTTATCTGAGGTTTGAGCAATTTAGCATGGGTTTGAAGAAATTAGGATGGGTTTGATGAAACCGAACGAAAATTTATGTGAGGTTTGAAAATTTATGTGAGGTTTGACAAAATTAGCATGGGTTTGACGAAATTAGGATGGGTTTGATGAAACCAAACGAAAATTTATGAGGTTTGAGCAATTTAGCATGGGTTTGAAGAAATTAGGATGGGTTTGATGAAACCGAACGAAAATTTAGCATGGGTTTGAAGAAATTAGGATGGGTTTGATGAAACCGAACGAAAATTTATGAGGTTTGAAAATTTATCTGAGGTTTGAGCAATTTAGCATGGGTTTGAAGAAATTAGGATGGGTTTGATGAAACCGAACGAAAATTTATGAGGTTTGAAAATTTATCTGAGGTTTGAGCAATTTAGCATGGGTTTGAAGAAATTAGGATGGGTTTGATGAAACCGAACGAAAATTTATGTGAGGTTTGAAAATTTATGTGAGGTTTGACAAAATTAGCATGGGTTTGACGAAATTAGGATGGGTTTGATGAAACCAAACGAAAATTTATGAGGTTTGAGCAATTTAGCATGGGTTTGAAGAAATTAGGATGGGTTTGATGAAACCGAACGAAAATTTATGAGGTTTGAAAATTTATCTGAGGTTTGAGCAATTTAGCATGGGTTTGAAGAAATTAGGATGGGTTTGATGAAACCGAACGAAAATTTATGAGGTTTGAAAATTTATCTGAGGTTTGAGCAATTTAGCATTGGTTTGAAGTAATTAGGATGGGTTTGATGAAACCGAACGAAAATTTATGTGAGGTTTGAAAATTTATGTGAGGTTTGACAAAATTAGCATGGGTTTGACGAAATTAGGATGGGTTTGATGAAACCAAACGAAAATTTATGAGGTTTGAGCAATTTAGCATGGGTTTGAAGAAATTAGGATGGGTTTGATGAAACCGAACGAAAATTTATGAGGTTTGAAAATTTATCTGAGGTTTGAGCAATTTAGCATGGGTTTGAAGAAATTAGGATGGGTTTGATGAAACCGAACGAAAATTTATGAGGTTTGAGCAATTTAGCATGGGTTTGAAGAAATTAGGATGGGTTTGATGAAACCGAACGAAAATTTATGAGGTTTGAAAATTTATCTGAGGTTTGAGCAATTTAGCATGGGTTTGAAGAAATTAGGATGGGTTTGATGAAACCGAACGAAAATTTATGAGGTTTGAAAATTTATGTGAGGTTTGACAAAATTGGCATGGGTTTGACGAAATTAGGATGGGTTTGATGAAACCAAACGAAAATTTATGAGGTTTGAGCAATTTAGCATGGGTTTGAAGAAATTAGGATGGGTTTGATGAAACCGAACGAAAATTTATGAGGTTTGAAAATTTATCTGAGGTTTGAGCAATTTAGCATGGGTTTGAAGAAATTAGGATGGGTTTGATGAAACCGAACGAAAATTTATGAGGTTTGAAAATTTATCTGAGGTTTGAGCAATTTAGCATGGGTTTGAAGAAATTAGGATGGGTTTGATGAAACCGAACGAAAATTTATGTGAGGTTTGAAAATTTATGTGAGGTTTGACAAAATTAGCATGGGTTTGACGAAATTAGGATGGGTTTGATGAAACCAAACGAAAATTTATGAGGTTTGAGCAATTTAGCATGGGTTTGAAGAAATTAGGATGGGTTTGATGAAACCGAACGAAAATTTATGAGGTTTGAAAATTTATCTGAGGTTTGAGCAATTTAGCATGGGTTTGAAGAAATTAGGATGGGTTTGATGAAACCGAACGAAAATTTATGAGGTTTGAAAATTTATCTGAGGTTTGAGCAATTTAGCATGGGTTTGAAGAAATTAGGATGGGTTTGATGAAACCGAACGAAAATTTATGAGGTTTGAAAATTTATGTGAGGTTTGACAAAATTGGCATGGGTATGACGAAATTAGGATGGGTTTGATGAAACCAAACGAAAATTTATGAGGTTTGAGCAATTTAGCATGGGTTTGAAGAAATTAGGATGGGTTTGATGAAACCGAACGAAAATTTATGAGGTTTGAAAATTTATCTGAGGTTTGAGCAATTTAGCATGGGTTTGAAGAAATTAGGATGGGTTTGATGAAACCGAACGAAAATTTATGTGAGGTTTGAAAATTTATGTGAGGTTTGACAAAATTAGCATGGGTATGACGAAATTAGGATGGGTTTGATGAAACCAAACGAAAATTTATGAGGTTTGAGCAATTTAGCATGGGTTTGAAGAAATTAGGATGGGTTTGATGAAACCGAACGAAAATTTATGAGGTTTGAGCAATTTAGCATGGGTTTGAAGAAATTAGGATGGGTTTGATGAAACCGAACGAAAATTTATGAGGTTTGAAAATTTATCTGAGGTTTGACAAAATTGGCATGGGTTTGACGAAATTAGGATGGGTTTGATGAAACCAAACGAAAATTTATGAGGTTTGAGCAATTTAGCATGGGTTTGAAGAAATTAGGATGGGTTTGATGAAACCGAACGAAAATTTATGAGGTTTGAAAATTTATCTGAGGTTTGAGCAATTTAGCATGGGTTTGAAGAAATTAGGATGGGTTTGATGAAACCGAACGAAAATTTATGTGAGGTTTGTAAATTTATGTGAGGTTTGACAAAATTAGCATGGGTTTGACGAAATTAGGATGGGTTTGATGAAACCAAACGAAAATTTATGAGGTTTGAGCAATTTAGCATGGGTTTGAAGAAATTAGGATGGGTTTGATGAAACCGAACGAAAATTTATGAGGTTTGAAAATTTATCTGAGGTTTGAGCAATTTAGCATGGGTTTGAAGAAATTAGGATGGGTTTGATGAAACCGAACGAAAATTTATGAGGTTTGAAAATTTATCTGAGGTTTGAGCAATTTAGCATGGGTTTGAAGAAATTAGGATGGGTTTGATGAAACCGAACGAAAACTTATGTGAGGTTTGAAAATTTATGTGAGGTTTGACAAAATTAGCATGGGTTTGACGAAATTAGGATGGGTTTGATGAAACCAAACGAAAATTTATGAGGTTTGAGCAATTTAGCATGGGTTTGAAGAAATTAGGATGGGTTTGATGAAACCGAACGAAAATTTATGAGGTTTGAAAATTTATCTGAGGTTTGAGCAATTTAGCATGGGTTTGAAGAAATTAGGATGGGTTTGATGAAACCGAACGAAAATTTATGAGGTTTGAGCAATTTAGCATGGGTTTGAAGAAATTAGGATGGGTTTGATGAAACCGAACGAAAATTTATGAGGTTTGAAAATTTATCTGAGGTTTGAGCAATTTAGCATGGGTTTGAAGAAATTAGGATGGGTTTGATGAAACCGAACGAAAATTTATCTGAGGTTTGAGCAATTTAGCATGGGTTTGAAGAAATTAGGATGGGTTTGATGAAACCGAACGAAAATTTATGTGAGGTTTGAAAATTTATGTGAGGTTTGACAAAATTAGCATGGGTTTGACGAAATTAGGATGGGTTTGATGAAACCAAACGAAAATTTATGAGGTTTGAGCAATTTAGCATGGGTTTGAAGAAATTAGGATGGGTTTGATGAAACCGAACGAAAATTTATGAGGTTTGAAAATTTATCTGAGGTTTGAGCAATTTAGCATGGGTTTGAAGAAATTAGGATGGGTTTGATGAAACCGAACGAAAATTTATGTGAGGTTTGAAAATTTATGTGAGGTTTGACAAAATTAGCATGGGTTTGACGAAATTAGGATGGGTTTGATGAAACCAAACGAAAATTTATGAGGTTTGAGCAATTTAGCATGGGTTTGAAGAAATTAGGATGGGTTTGATGAAACCGAACGAAAATTTATGAGGTTTGAAAATTTATCTGAGGTTTGAGCAATTTAGCATGGGTTTGAAGAAATTAGGATGGGTTTGATGAAACCGAACGAAAATTTATGAGGTTTGAAAATTTATCTGAGGTTTGAGCAATTTAGCATGGGTTTGAAGAAATTAGGATGGGTTTGATGAAACCGAACGAAAATTTATGAGGTTTGAAAATTTATCTGAGGTTTGAGCAATTTAGCATGGGTTTGAAGAAATTAGGATGGGTTTGATGAAACCGAACGAAAATTTATGTGAGGTTTGAAAATTTATGTGAGGTTTGACAAAATTAGCATGGGTTTGACGAAATTAGGATGGGTTTGATGAAACCAAACGAAAATTTATGAGGTTTGAGCAATTTAGCATGGGTTTGAAGAAATTAGGATGGGTTTGATGAAACCGAACGAAAATTTATGAGGTTTGAAAATTTATCTGAGGTTTGAGCAATTTAGCATGGGTTTGAAGAAATTAGGATGGGTTTGATGAAACCGAACGAAAATTTATGAGGTTTGAGCAATTTAGCATGGGTTTGAAGAAATTAGGATGGGTTTGATGAAACCGAACGAAAATTTATGAGGTTTGAAAATTTATCTGAGGTTTGAGCAATTTAGCATGGGTTTGAAGAAATTAGGATGGGTTTGATGAAACCGAACGAAAATTTATGAGGTTTGAAAATTTATCTGAGGTTTGAGCAATTTAGCATGGGTTTGAAGAAATTAGGATGGGTTTGATGAAACCGAACGAAAATTTATGTGAGGTTTGAAAATTTATGTGAGGTTTGACAAAATTAGCATGGGTTTGACGAAATTAGGATGGGTTTGATGAAACCAAACGAAAATTTATGAGGTTTGAGCAATTTAGCATGGGTTTGAAGAAATTAGGATGGGTTTGATGAAACCGAACGAAAATTTATGAGGTTTGAAAATTTATCTGAGGTTTGAGCAATTTAGCATGGGTTTGAAGAAATTAGGATGGGTTTGATGAAACCGAACGAAAATTTATGTGAGGTTTGAAAATTTATGTGAGGTTTGACAAAATTAGCATGGGTTTGACGAAATTAGGATGGGTTTGATGAAACCAAACGAAAATTTATGAGGTTTGAGCAATTTAGCATGGGTTTGAAGAAATTAGGATGGGTTTGATGAAACCGAACGAAAATTTATGAGGTTTGAAAATTTATCTGAGGTTTGAGCAATTTAGCATGGGTTTGAAGAAATTAGGATGGGTTTGATGAAACCGAACGAAAATTTATGAGGTTTGAAAATTTATCTGAGGTTTGAGCAATTTAGCATGGGTTTGATGAAACAGAACGAAAATTTATGAGGTTTGAAAATTTATCTGAGGTTTGAGCAATTTAGCATGGGTTTGAAGAAATTAGGATGGGTTTGATGAAACCGAACGAAAATTTATGTGAGGTTTGAAAGTTTATGTGAGGTTTGACAAAATTAGCATGGGTTTGACGAAATTAGGATGGGTTTGATGAAACCAAACGAAAATTTATGAGGTTTGAGCAATTTAGCATGGGTTTGAAGAAATTAGGATGGGTTTGATGAAACCGAACGAAAATATATGAGGTTTGAAAATTTATCTGAGGTTTGAGCAATTTAGCATGGGTTTGAAGAAATTAGGATGGGTTTGATGAAACCGAACGAAAATTTATGAGGTTTGAAAATTTATCTGAGGTTTGAGCAATTTAGCATGGGTTTGAAGAAATTAGGATGGGTTTGATGAAACCGAACGAAAATTTATGAGGTTTGAAAATTTATGTGAGGTTTGACAAAATTGGCATGGGTTTGACGAAATTAGGATGGGTTTGATGAAACCAAACGAAAATTTATGAGGTTTGAGCAATTTAGCATGGGTTTGAAGAAATTAGGATGGGTTTGATGAAACCGAACGAAAATTTATGAGGTTTGAAAATTTATCTGAGGTTTGAGCAATTTAGCATGGGTTTGAAGAAATTAGGATGGGTTTGATGAAACCGAACGAAAATTTATGTGGGGTTTGAAAATTTATGTGAGGTTTGACAAAATTAGCATGGGTTTGACGAAATTAGGATGGGTTTGATGAAACCAAACGAAAATTTATGAGGCTTGAGCAATTTAGCATGGGTTTGAAGAAATTAGGATGGGTTTGATGAAACCGAACGAAAATTTATGAGGTTTGAAAATTTATGTGAGGTTTGACAAAATTGGCATGGGTTTGACGAAATTAGGATGGGTTTGATGAAACCGAACGAAAATTTATGAGGTTTGAAAATTTATGTGAGGTTTGACAAAATTGGCATGGGTTTGACGAAATTAGGATGGGTTTGATGAAACCAAACGAAAATTTATGAGGTTTGAGCAATTTAGCATGGGTTTGAAGAAATTAGGATGGGTTTGATGAAACCGAACGAAAATTTATGAGGTTTGAAAATTTATCTGAGGTTTGAGCAATTTAGCATGGGTTTGAAGAAATTAGGATGGGTTTGATGAAACCGAACGAAAATTTATGTGAGGTTTGAAAATTTATGTGAGGTTTGACAAAATTAGCATGGGTTTGACGAAATTAGGATGGGTTTGATGAAACCAAACGAAAATTTATGAGGTTTGAGCAATTTAGCATGGGTTTGAAGAAATTAGGATGGGTTTGATGAAACCGAACGAAAATTTATGAGGTTTGAAAATTTATCTGAGGTTTGAGCAATTTAGCATGGGTTTGAAGAAATTAGGATGGGTTTGATGAAACCGAACGAAAATTTATGAGGTTTGAAAATTTATCTGAGGTTTGAGCAATTTAGCATGGGTTTGAAGAAATTAGGATGGGTTTGATGAAACCGAACGAAAATTTATGTGAGGTTTGAAAATTTATGTGAGGTTTGACAAAATTAGCATGGGTTTGACGAAATTAGGATGGGTTTGATGAAACCAAACGAAAATTTATGAGGTTTGAGCAATTTAGCATGGGTTTGAAGAAATTAGGATGGGTTTGATGAAACCGAACGAAAATTTATGAGGTTTGAAAATTTATGTGAGGTTTGACAAAATTGGCATGGGTTTGACGAAATTAGGATGGGTTTGATGAAACCAAACGAAAATTTATGAGGTTTGAGCAATTTAGCATGGGTTTGAAGAAATTAGGATGGGTTTGATGAAACCGAACGAAAATTTATGAGGTTTGAAAATTTATGTGAGGTTTGACAAAATTGGCATGGGTTTGACGAAATTAGGATGGGTTTGATGAAACCAAACGAAAATTTATGAGGTTTGAGCAATTTAGCATGGGTTTGAAGAAATTAGGATGGGTTTGATGAAACCGAACGAAAATTTATGAGGTTTGAAAATTTATCTGAGGTTTGAGCAATTTAGCATGGGTTTGAAGAAATTAGGATGGGTTTGATGAAACCGAACGAAAATTTATGTGAGGTTTGAAAATTTATGTGAGGTTTGACAAAATTAGCATGGGTTTGACGAAATTAGGATGGGTTTGATGAAACCAAACGAAAATTTATGAGGTTTGAGCAATTTAGCATGGGTTTGAAGAAATTAGGATGGGTTTGATGAAACCGAACGAAAATTTATGAGGTTTGAAAATTTATCTGAGGTTTGAGCAATTTAGCATGGGTTTGAAGAAATTAGGATGGGTTTGATGAAACCGAACGAAAATTTATGAGGTTTGAAAATTTATCTGAGGTTTGAGCAATTTAGCATGGGTTTGAAGAAATTAGGATGGGTTTGATGAAACCGAACGAAAATTTATGTGAGGTTTGAAAATTTATGTGAGGTTTGACAAAATTAGCATGGGTTTGACGAAATTAGGATGGGTTTGATGAAACCAAACGAAAATTTATGAGGTTTGAGCAATTTAGCATGGGTTTGAAGAAATTAGGATGGGTTTGATGAAACCGAACGAAAATTTATGAGGTTTGAAAATTTATCTGAGGTTTGAGCAATTTAGCATGGGTTTGAAGAAATTAGGATGGGTTTGATGAAACCGAACGAAAATTTATGAGGTTTGAGCAATTTAGCATGGGTTTGAAGAAATTAGGATGGGTTTGATGAAACCGAACGAAAATTTATGAGGTTTGAAAATTTATCTGAGGTTTGAGCAATTTAGCATGGGTTTGAAGAAATTAGGATGGGTTTGATGAAACCGAACGAAAATTTATGAGGTTTGAAAATTTATCTGAGGTTTGAGCAATTTAGCATGGGTTTGAAGAAATTAGGATGGGTTTGATGAAACCGAACGAAAATTTATGAGGTTTGAGCAATTTAGCATGGGTTTGAAGAAATTAGGATGGGTTTGATGAAACCGAACGAAAATTTATGAGGTTTGAAAATTTATCTGAGGTTTGAGCAATTTAGCATGGGTTTGAAGAAATTAGGATGGGTTTGATGAAACCGAACGAAAATTTATGTGAGGTTTGAAAATTTATGTGAGGTTTGACAAAATTAGCATGGGTTTGACGAAATTAGGATGGGTTTGATGAAACCAAACGAAAATTTATGAGGTTTGAGCAATTTAGCATGGGTTTGAAGAAATTAGGATGGGTTTGATGAAACCGAACGAAAATTTATGAGGTTTGAAAATTTATCTGAGGTTTGAGCAATTTAGCATGGGTTTGAAGAAATTAGGATGGGTTTGATGAAACCGAACGAAAATTTATGAGGTTTGAAAATTTATGTGAGGTTTGACAAAATTGGCATGGGTTTGACGAAATTAGGATGGGTTTGATGAAACCAAACGAAAATTTATGAGGTTTGAGCAATTTAGCATGGGTTTGAAGAAATTAGGATGGGTTTGATGAAACCGAACGAAAATTTATGAGGTTTGAAAATTTATCTGAGGTTTGAGCAATTTAGCATGGGTTTGAAGAAATTAGGATGGGTTTGATGAAACCGAACGAAAATTTATGAGGTTTGAAAATTTATCTGAGGTTTGAGCAATTTAGCATGGGTTTGAAGAAATTAGGATGGGTTTGATGAAACCGAACGAAAATTTATGTGGGGTTTGAAAATTTATGTGAGGTTTGACAAAATTAGCATGGGTTTGACGAAATTAGGATGGGTTTGATGAAACCAAACGAAAATTTATGAGGTTTGAGCAATTTAGCATGGGTTTGAAGAAATTAGGATGGGTTTGATGAAACCGAACGAAAATTTATGAGGTTTGAAAATTTATGTGAGGTTTGACAAAATTGGCATGGGTTTGACGAAATTAGGATGGGTTTGATGAAACCAAACGAAAATTTATGAGGTTTGAGCAATTTAGCATGGGTTTGAAGAAATTAGGATGGGTTTGATGAAACCGAACGAAAATTTATGAGGTTTGAAAATTTATCTGAGGTTTGAGCAATTTAGCATGGGTTTGAAGAAATTAGGATGGGTTTGATGAAACCGAACGAAAATTTATGTGAGGTTTGAAAATTTATGTGAGGTTTGACAAAATTAGCATGGGTTTGACGAAATTAGGATGGGTTTGATGAAACCAAACGAAAATTTATGAGGTTTGAGCAATTTAGCATGGGTTTGAAGAAATTAGGATGGGTTTGATGAAACCGAACGAAAATTTATGTGGGGTTTGAAAATTTATGTGAGGTTTGACAAAATTAGCATGGGTTTGACGAAATTAGGATGGGTTTGATGAAACCAAACGAAAATTTATGAGGTTTGAGCAATTTAGCATGGGTTTGAAGAAATTAGGATGGGTTTGATGAAACCGAACGAAAATTTATGAGGTTTGAAAATTTATCTGAGGTTTGAGCAATTTAGCATGGGTTTGAAGAAATTAGGATGGGTTTGATGAAACCGAACGAAAATTTATGAGGTTTGAAAATTTATGTGAGGTTTGACAAAATTGGCATGGGTTTGACGAAATTAGGATGGGTTTGATGAAACCAAACGAAAATTTATGAGGTTTGAGCAATTTAGCATGGGTTTGAAGAAATTAGGATGGGTTTGATGAAACCGAACGAAAATTTATGAGGTTTGAAAATTTATCTGAGGTTTGAGCAATTTAGCATGGGTTTGAAGAAATTAGGATGGGTTTGATGAAACCGAACGAAAATTTATGAGGTTTGAAAATTTATCTGAGGTTTGAGCAATTTAGCATGGGTTTGAAGAAATTAGGATGGGTTTGATGAAACCGAACGAAAATTTATGTGGGGTTTGAAAATTTATGTGAGGTTTGACAAAATTAGCATGGGTTTGACGAAATTAGGATGGGTTTGATGAAACCAAACGAAAATTTATGAGGTTTGAGCAATTTAGCATGGGTTTGAAGAAATTAGGATGGGTTTGATGAAACCGAACGAAAATTTATGAGGTTTGAAAATTTATGTGAGGTTTGACAAAATTGGCATGGGTTTGACGAAATTAGGATGGGTTTGATGAAACCAAACGAAAATTTATGAGGTTTGAGCAATTTAGCATGGGTTTGAAGAAATTAGGATGGGTTTGATGAAACCGAACGAAAATTTATGAGGTTTGAAAATTTATCTGAGGTTTGAGCAATTTAGCATGGGTTTGAAGAAATTAGGATGGGTTTGATGAAACCGAACGAAAATTTATGTGAGGTTTGAAAATTTATGTGAGGTTTGACAAAATTAGCATGGGTTTGACGAAATTAGGATGGGTTTGATGAAACCAAACGAAAATTTATGAGGTTTGAGCAATTTAGCATGGGTTTGAAGAAATTAGGATGGGTTTGATGAAACCGAACGAAAATTTATGTGGGGTTTGAAAATTTATGTGAGGTTTGACAAAATTAGCATGGGTTTGACGAAATTAGGATGGGTTTGATGAAACCAAACGAAAATTTATGAGGTTTGAGCAATTTAGCATGGGTTTGAAGAAATTAGGATGGGTTTGATGAAACCGAACGAAAATTTATGAGGTTTGAAAATTTATCTGAGGTTTGAGCAATTTAGCATGGGTTTGAAGAAATTAGGATGGGTTTGATGAAACCGAACGAAAATTTATGAGGTTTGAAAATTTATGTGAGGTTTGACAAAATTGGCATGGGTTTGACGAAATTAGGATGGGTTTGATGAAACCAAACGAAAATTTATGAGGTTTGAGCAATTTAGCATGGGTTTGAAGAAATTAGGATGGGTTTGATGAAACCGAACGAAAATTTATGAGGTTTGAAAATTTATCTGAGGTTTGAGCAATTTAGCATGGGTTTGAAGAAATTAGGATGGGTTTGATGAAACCGAACGAAAATTTATGAGGTTTGAAAATTTATCTGAGGTTTGAGCAATTTAGCATGGGTTTGAAGAAATTAGGATGGGTTTGATGAAACCGAACGAAAATTTATGTGGGGTTTGAAAATTTATGTGAGGTTTGACAAAATTAGCATGGGTTTGACGAAATTAGGATGGGTTTGATGAAACCAAACGAAAATTTATGAGGTTTGAGCAATTTAGCATGGGTTTGAAGAAATTAGGATGGGTTTGATGAAACCGAACGAAAATTTATGAGGTTTGAAAATTTATGTGAGGTTTGACAAAATTGGCATGGGTTTGACGAAATTAGGATGGGTTTGATGAAACCAAACGAAAATTTATGAGGTTTGAGCAATTTAGCATGGGTTTGAAGAAATTAGGATGGGTTTGATGAAACCGAACGAAAATTTATGAGGTGTGAAAATTTATCTGAGGTTTGAGCAATTTAGCATGGGTTTGAAGAAATTAGGATGGGTTTGATGAAACCGAACGAAAATTTATGTGAGGTTTGAAAATTTATGTGAGGTTTGACAAAATTAGCATGGGTTTGACGAAATTAGGATGGGTTTGATGAAACCAAACGAAAATTTATGAGGTTTGAGCAATTTAGCATGGGTTTGAAGAAATTAGGATGGGTTTGATGAAACCGAACGAAAATTTATGTGGGGTTTGAAAATTTATGTGAGGTTTGACAAAATTAGCATGGGTTTGACGAAATTAGGATGGGTTTGATGAAACCAAACGAAAATTTATGAGGTTTGAGCAATTTAGCATGGGTTTGAAGAAATTAGGATGGGTTTGATGAAACCGAACGAAAATTTATGAGGTTTGAAAATTTATCTGAGGTTTGAGCAATTTAGCATGGGTTTGAAGAAATTAGGATGGGTTTGATGAAACCGAACGAAAATTTATGAGGTTTGAAAATTTATGTGAGGTTTGACAAAATTGGCATGGGTTTGACGAAATTAGGATGGGTTTGATGAAACCAAACGAAAATTTATGAGGTTTGAGCAATTTAGCATGGGTTTGAAGAAATTAGGATGGGTTTGATGAAACCGAACGAAAATTTATGAGGTTTGAAAATTTATCTGAGGTTTGAGCAATTTAGCATGGGTTTGAAGAAATTAGGATGGGTTTGATGAAACCGAACGAAAATTTATGAGGTTTGAAAATTTATCTGAGGTTTGAGCAATTTAGCATGGGTTTGAAGAAATTAGGATGGGTTTGATGAAACCGAACGAAAATTTATGTGGGGTTTGAAAATTTATGTGAGGTTTGACAAAATTAGCATGGGTTTGACGAAATTAGGATGGGTTTGATGAAACCAAACGAAAATTTATGAGGTTTGAGCAATTTAGCATGGGTTTGAAGAAATTAGGATGGGTTTGATGAAACCGAACGAAAATTTATGAGGTTTGAAAATTTATGTGAGGTTTGACAAAATTGGCATGGGTTTGACGAAATTAGGATGGGTTTGATGAAACCAAACGAAAATTTATGAGGTTTGAGCAATTTAGCATGGGTTTGAAGAAATTAGGATGGGTTTGATGAAACCGAACGAAAATTTATGAGGTTTGAAAATTTATCTGAGGTTTGAGCAATTTAGCATGGGTTTGAAGAAATTAGGATGGGTTTGATGAAACCGAACGAAAATTTATGTGAGGTTTGAAAATTTATGTGAGGTTTGACAAAATTAGCATGGGTTTGACGAAATTAGGATGGGTTTGATGAAACCAAACGAAAATTTATGAGGTTTGAGCAATTTAGCATGGGTTTGAAGAAATTAGGATGGGTTTGATGAAACCGAACGAAAATTTATGTGGGGTTTGAAAATTTATGTGAGGTTTGACAAAATTAGCATGGGTTTGACGAAATTAGGATGGGTTTGATGAAACCAAACGAAAATTTATGAGGTTTGAGCAATTTAGCATGGGTTTGAAGAAATTAGGATGGGTTTGATGAAACCGAACGAAAATTTATGAGGTTTGAAAATTTATCTGAGGTTTGAGCAATTTAGCATGGGTTTGAAGAAATTAGGATGGGTTTGATGAAACCGAACGAAAATTTATGAGGTTTGAAAATTTATGTGAGGTTTGACAAAATTGGCATGGGTTTGACGAAATTAGGATGGGTTTGATGAAACCAAACGAAAATTTATGAGGTTTGAGCAATTTAGCATGGGTTTGAAGAAATTAGGATGGGTTTGATGAAACCGAACGAAAATTTATGAGGTTTGAAAATTTATCTGAGGTTTGAGCAATTTAGCATGGGTTTGAAGAAATTAGGATGGGTTTGATGAAACCGAACGAAAATTTATGAGGTTTGAGCAATTTAGCATGGGTTTGAAGAAATTAGGATGGGTTTGATGAAACCGAACGAAAATTTATGAGGTTTGAAAATTTATCTGAGGTTTGAGCAATTTAGCATGGGTTTGAAGAAATTAGGATGGGTTTGATGAAACCGAACGAAAATTTATGAGGTTTGAAAATTTATCTGAGGTTTGAGCAATTTAGCATGGGTTTGAAGAAATTAGGATGGGTTTGATGAAACCGAACGAAAATTTATGTGAGGTTTGAAAATTTATGTGAGGTTTGACAAAATTAGCATGGGTTTGACGAAATTAGGATGGGTTTGATGAAACCAAACGAAAATTTATGAGGTTTGAGCAATTTAGCATGGGTTTGAAGAAATTAGGATGGGTTTGATGAAACCGAACGAAAATTTATGAGGTTTGAGCAATTTAGCATGGGTTTGAAGAAATTAGGATGGGTTTGATGAAACCGAACGAAAATTTATGAGGTTTGAAAATTTATCTGAGGTTTGACAAAATTGGCATGGGTTTGACGAAATTAGGATGGGTTTGATGAAACCAAACGAAAATTTATGAGGTTTGAGCAATTTAGCATGGGTTTGAAGAAATTAGGATGGGTTTGATGAAACCGAACGAAAATTTATGAGGTTTGAAAATTTATCTGAGGTTTGAGCAATTTAGCATGGGTTTGAAGAAATTAGGATGGGTTTGATGAAACCGAACGAAAATTTATGTGAGGTTTGAAAATTTATGTGAGGTTTGACAAAATTAGCATGGGTTTGACGAAATTAGGATGGGTTTGATGAAACCAAACGAAAATTTATGAGGTTTGAGCAATTTAGCATGGGTTTGAAGAAATTAGGATGGGTTTGATGAAACCGAACGAAAATTTATGAGGTTTGAAAATTTATCTGAGGTTTGAGCAATTTAGCATGGGTTTGAAGAAATTAGGATGGGTTTGATGAAACCGAACGAAAATTTATGTGAGGTTTGAAAATTTATGTGAGGTTTGACAAAATTAGCATGGGTTTGACGAAATTAGGATGGGTTTGATGAAACCAAACGAAAATTTATGAGGTTTGAGCAATTTAGCATGGGTTTGAAGAAATTAGGATGGGTTTGATGAAACCGAACGAAAATTTATGAGGTTTGAAAATTTATCTGAGGTTTGAGCAATTTAGCATGGGTTTGAAGAAATTAGGATGGGTTTGATGAAACCGAACGAAAATTTATGAGGTTTGAAAATTTATCTGAGGTTTGAGCAATTTAGCATGGGTTTGAAGAAATTAGGATGGGTTTGATGAAACCGAACGAAAATTTATGTGAGGTTTGAAAATTTATGTGAGGTTTGACAAAATTAGCATGGGTTTGACGAAATTAGGATGGGTTTGATGAAACCAAACGAAAATTTATGAGGTTTGAGCAATTTAGCATGGGTTTGAAGAAATTAGGATGGGTTTGATGAAACCGAACGAAAATTTATGAGGTTTGAAAATTTATCTGAGGTTTGAGCAATTTAGCATGGGTTTGAAGAAATTAGGATGGGTTTGATGAAACCGAACGAAAATTTATGAGGTTTGAGCAATTTAGCATGGGTTTGAAGAAATTAGGATGGGTTTGATGAAACCGAACGAAAATTTATGAGGTTTGAAAATTTATCTGAGGTTTGAGCAATTTAGCATGGGTTTGAAGAAATTAGGATGGGTTTGATGAAACCGAACGAAAATTTATGAGGTTTGAAAATTTATCTGAGGTTTGAGCAATTTAGCATGGGTTTGAAGAAATTAGGATGGGTTTGATGAAACCGAACGAAAATTTATGTGAGGTTTGAAAATTTATGTGAGGTTTGACAAAATTAGCATGGGTTTGACGAAATTAGGATGGGTTTGATGAAACCAAACGAAAATTTATGAGGTTTGAGCAATTTAGCATGGGTTTGAAGAAATTAGGATGGGTTTGATGAAACCGAACGAAAATTTATGTGAGGTTTGAAAATTTATGTGAGGTTTGACAAAATTAGCATGGGTTTGACGAAATTAGGATGGGTTTGATGAAACCAAACGAAAATTTATGAGGTTTGAGCAATTTAGCATGGGTTTGAAGAAATTAGGATGGGTTTGATGAAACCGAACGAAAATTTATGAGGTTTGAAAATTTATCTGAGGTTTGAGCAATTTAGCATGGGTTTGAAGAAATTAGGATGGGTTTGATGAAACCGAACGAAAATTTATGAGGTTTGAAAATTTATCTGAGGTTTGAGCAATTTAGCATGGGTTTGAAGAAATTAGGATGGGTTTGATGAAACCGAACGAAAATTTATGAGGTTTGAAAATTTATCTGAGGTTTGAGCAATTTAGCATGGGTTTGAAGAAATTAGGATGAGTTTGATGAAACCGAACGAAAATTTATGTGAGGTTTGAAAATTTATGTGAGGTTTGACAAAATTAGCATGGGTTTGACGAAATTAGGATGGGTTTGATGAAACCAAACGAAAATTTATGAGGTTTGAGCAATTTAGCATGGGTTTGAAGAAATTAGGATGGGTTTGATGAAACCGACCGAAACTTTATGAGGTTTGAAAATGTATCTGAGGTTTGAGCAATTTAGCATGGGTTTGAAGAAATTAGGATGGGTTTGATGAAACCGAACGAAAATTTATGAGGTTTGAAAATTTATGTGAGGTTTGACAAAATTGGCATGGGTTTGACGAAATTAAGATGGGTTTGATGAAACCAAACGAAAATTTATGAGGTTTGAGCAATTTAGCATGGGTTTGAAGAAATTAGGATGGGTTTGATGAAACCGAACGAAAATTTATGAGGTTTGAAAATTTATCTGAGGTTTGAGCAATTTAGCATGGGTTTGAAGAAATTAGGATGGGTTTGATGAAACCGAACGAAAATTTATGTGAGGTTTGAAAATTTATGTGAGGTTTGACAAAATTAGCATGGGTTTGACGAAATTAGGATGGGTTTGATGAAACCAAACGAAAATTTATGAGGTTTGAGCAATTTAGCATGGGTTTGAAGAAATTAGGATGGGTTTGATGAAACCGAACGAAAATTTATGAGGTTTGAAAATTTATCTGAGGTTTGAGCAATTTAGCATGGGTTTGAAGAAATTAGGATGGGTTTGATGAAACCGAACGAAAATTTATGAGGTTTGAAAATTTATCTGAGGTTTGAGCAATTTAGCATGGGTTTGAAGAAATTAGGATGGGTTTGATGAAACCGAACGAAAATTTATGAGGTTTGAAAATTTATCTGAGGTTTGAGCAATTTAGCATGGGTTTGAAGAAATTAGGATGAGTTTGATGAAACCGAACGAAAATTTATGTGAGGTTTGAAAATTTATGTGAGGTTTGACAAAATTAGCATGGGTTTGACGAAATTAGGATGGGTTTGATGAAACCAAACGAAAATTTATGAGGTTTGAGCAATTTAGCATGGGTTTGAAGAAATTAGGATGGGTTTGATGAAACCGAACGAAAATTTATGAGGTTTGAAAATTTATCTGAGGTTTGAGCAATTTAGCATGGGTTTGAAGAAATTAGGATGGGTTTGATGAAACCGAACGAAAATTTATGAGGTTTGAAAATTTATGTGAGGTTTGACAAAATTGGCATGGGTTTGACGAAATTAGGATGGGTTTGATGAAACCAAACGAAAATTTATGAGGTTTGAGCAATTTAGCATGGGTTTGAAGAAATTAGGATGGGTTTGATGAAACCGAACGAAAATTTATGAGGTTTGAAAATTTATCTGAGGTTTGAGCAATTTAGCATGGGTTTGAAGAAATTAGGATGGGTTTGATGAAACCGAACGAAAATTTATGAGGTTTGAAAATTTATCTGAGGTTTGAGCAATTTAGCATGGGTTTGAAGAAATTAGGATGGGTTTGATGAAACCGAACGAAAATTTATGTGAGGTTTGAAAATTTATGTGAGGTTTGACAAAATTAGCATGGGTTTGACGAAATTAGGATGGGTTTGATGAAACCAAACGAAAATTTATGAGGTTTGAGCAATTTAGCATGGGTTTGAAGAAATTAGGATGGGTTTGATGAAACCGAACGAAAATTTATGAGGTTTGAAAATTTATCTGAGGTTTGAGCAATTTAGCATGGGTTTGAAGAAATTAGGATGGGTTTGATGAAACCGAACGAAAATTTATGAGGTTTGAGCAATTTAGCATGGGTTTGAAGAAATTAGGATGGGTTTGATGAAACCGAACGAAAATTTATGAGGTTTGAAAATTTATCTGAGGTTTGAGCAATTTAGCATGGGTTTGAAGAAATTAGGATGGGTTTGATGAAACCGAACGAAAATTTATGTGAGGTTTGAAAATTTATGTGAGGTTTGACAAAATTAGCATGGGTTTGACGAAATTAGGATGGGTTTGATGAAACCAAACGAAAATTTATGAGGTTTGAGCAATTTAGCATGGGTTTGAAGAAATTAGGATGGGTTTGATGAAACCGAACGAAAATTTATGTGAGGTTTGAAAATTTATGTGAGGTTTGACAAAATTAGCATGGGTTTGACGAAATTAGGATGGGTTTGATGAAACCAAACGAAAATTTATGAGGTTTGAGCAATTTAGCATGGGTTTGAAGAAATTAGGATGGGTTTGATGAAACCGAACGAAAATTTATGAGGTTTGAAAATTTATCTGAGGTTTGAGCAATTTAGCATGGGTTTGAAGAAATTAGGATGGGTTTGATGAAACCGAACGAAAATTTATGAGGTTTGAAAATTTATCTGAGGTTTGAGCAATTTAGCATGGGTTTGAAGAAATTAGGATGGGTTTGATGAAACCGAACGAAAATTTATGAGGTTTGAAAATTTATCTGAGGTTTGAGCAATTTAGCATGGGTTTGAAGAAATTAGGATGAGTTTGATGAAACCGAACGAAAATTTATGTGAGGTTTGAAAATTTATGTGAGGTTTGACAAAATTAGCATGGGTTTGACGAAATTAGGATGGGTTTGATGAAACCAAACGAAAATTTATGAGGTTTGAGCAATTTAGCATGGGTTTGAAGAAATTAGGATGGGTTTGATGAAACCGACCGAAAATTTATGAGGTTTGAAAATTTATCTGAGGTTTGAGCAATTTAGCATGGGTTTGAAGAAATTAGGATGGGTTTGATGAAACCGAACGAAAATTTATGAGGTTTGAAAATTTATGTGAGGTTTGACAAAATTGGCATGGGTTTGACGAAATTAGGATGGGTTTGATGAAACCAAACGAAAATTTATGAGGTTTGAGCAATTTAGCATGGGTTTGAAGAAATTAGGATGGGTTTGATGAAACCGAACGAAAATTTATGAGGTTTGAAAATTTATCTGAGGTTTGAGCAATTTAGCATGGGTTTGAAGAAATTAGGATGGGTTTGATGAAACCGAACGAAAATTTATGTGAGGTTTGAAAATTTATGTGAGGTTTGACAAAATTAGCATGGGTTTGACGAAATTAGGATGGGTTTGATGAAACCAAACGAAAATTTATGAGGTTTGAGCAATTTAGCATGGGTTTGAAGAAATTAGGATGGGTTTGATGAAACCGAACGAAAATTTATGAGGTTTGAAAATTTATCTGAGGTTTGAGCAATTTAGCATGGGTTTGAAGAAATTAGGATGGGTTTGATGAAACCGAACGAAAATTTATGAGGTTTGAAAATTTATCTGAGGTTTGAGCAATTTAGCATGGGTTTGAAGAAATTAGGATGGGTTTGATGAAACCGAACGAAAATTTATGAGGTTTGAAAATTTATCTGAGGTTTGAGCAATTTAGCATGGGTTTGAAGAAATTAGGATGAGTTTGATGAAACCGAACGAAAATTTATGTGAGGTTTGAAAATTTATGTGAGGTTTGACAAAATTAGCATGGGTTTGACGAAATTAGGATGGGTTTGATGAAACCAAACGAAAATTTATGAGGTTTGAGCAATTTAGCATGGGTTTGAAGAAATTAGGATGGGTTTGATGAAACCGACCGAAAATTTATGAGGTTTGAAAATTTATCTGAGGTTTGAGCAATTTAGCATGGGTTTGAAGAAATTAGGATGGGTTTGATGAAACCGAACGAAAATTTATGAGGTTTGAAAATTTATGTGAGGTTTGACAAAATTGGCATGGGTTTGACGAAATTAGGATGGGTTTGATGAAACCAAACGAAAATTTATGAGGTTTGAGCAATTTAGCATGGGTTTGAAGAAATTAGGATGGGTTTGATGAAACCGAACGAAAATTTATGAGGTTTGAAAATTTATCTGAGGTTTGAGCAATTTAGCATGGGTTTGAAGAAATTAGGATGGGTTTGATGAAACCGAACGAAAATTTATGTGAGGTTTGAAAATTTATGTGAGGTTTGACAAAATTAGCATGGGTTTGACGAAATTAGGATGGGTTTGATGAAACCAAACGAAAATTTATGAGGTTTGAGCAATTTAGCATGGGTTTGAAGAAATTAGGATGGGTTTGATGAAACCGAACGAAAATTTATGAGGTTTGAAAATTTATCTGAGGTTTGAGCAATTTAGCATGGGTTTGAAGAAATTAGGATGGGTTTGATGAAACCGAACGAAAATTTATGAGGTTTGAAAATTTATCTGAGGTTTGAGCAATTTAGCATGGGTTTGAAGAAATTAGGATGGGTTTGATGAAACCGAACGAAAATTTATGAGGTTTGAAAATTTATCTGAGGTTTGAGCAATTTAGCATGGGTTTGAAGAAATTAGGATGAGTTTGATGAAACCGAACGAAAATTTATGTGAGGTTTGAAAATTTATGTGAGGTTTGACAAAATTAGCATGGGTTTGACGAAATTAGGATGGGTTTGATGAAACCAAACGAAAATTTATGAGGTTTGAGCAATTTAGCATGGGTTTGAAGAAATTAGGATGGGTTTGATGAAACCGAACGAAAATTTATGAGGTTTGAATATTTATCTGAGGTTTGAGCAATTTAGCATGGGTTTGAAGAAATTAGGATGGGTTTGATGAAACCGAACGAAAATTTATGAGGTTTGAAAATTTATGTGAGGTTTGACAAAATTGGCATGGGTTTGACGAAATTAGGATGGGTTTGATGAAACCAAACGAAAATTTATGAGGTTTGAGCAATTTAGCATGGGTTTGAAGAAATTAGGATGGGTTTGATGAAACCGAACGAAAATTTATGAGGTTTGAAAATTTATGTGAGGTTTGACAAAATTGGCATGGGTTTGACGAAATTAGGATGGGTTTGATGAAACCAAACGAAAATTTATGAGGTTTGAGCAATTTAGCATGGGTTTGAAGAAATTAGGATGGGTTTGATGAAACCGAACGAAAATTTATGAGGTTTGAAAATTTATCTGAGGTTTGAGCAATTTAGCATGGGTTTGAAGAAATTAGGATGGGTTTGATGAAACCGAACGAAAATTTATGTGAGGTTTGAAAATTTATGTGAGGTTTGACAAAATTAGCATGGGTTTGACGAAATTAGGATGGGTTTGATGAAACCAAACGAAAATTTATGAGGTTTGAGCAATTTAGCATGGGTTTGAAGAAATTAGGATGGGTTTGATGAAACCGAACGAAAATTTATGTGGGGTTTGAAAATTTATGTGAGGTTTGACAAAATTAGCATGGGTTTGACGAAATTAGGATGGGTTTGATGAAACCAAACGAAAATTTATGAGGTTTGAGCAATTTAGCATGGGTTTGAAGAAATTAGGATGGGTTTGATGAAACCGAACGAAAATTTATGAGGTTTGAAAATTTATCTGAGGTTTGAGCAATTTAGCATGGGTTTGAAGAAATTAGGATGGGTTTGATGAAACCGAACGAAAATTTATGAGGTTTGAAAATTTATGTGAGGTTTGACAAAATTGGCATGGGTTTGACGAAATTAGGATGGGTTTGATGAAACCAAACGAAAATTTATGAGGTTTGAGCAATTTAGCATGGGTTTGAAGAAATTAGGATGGGTTTGATGAAACCGAACGAAAATTTATGAGGTTTGAAAATTTATCTGAGGTTTGAGCAATTTAGCATGGGTTTGAAGAAATTAGGATGGGTTTGATGAAACCGAACGAAAATTTATGAGGTTTGAAAATTTATCTGAGGTTTGAGCAATTTAGCATGGGTTTGAAGAAATTAGGATGGGTTTGATGAAACCGAACGAAAATTTATGTGAGGTTTGAAAATTTATGTGAGGTTTGACAAAATTAGCATGGGTTTGACGAAATTAGGATGGGTTTGATGAAACCAAACGAAAATTTATGAGGTTTGAGCAATTTAGCATGGGTTTGAAGAAATTAGGATGGGTTTGATGAAACCGAACGAAAATTTATGAGGTTTGAAAATTTATCTGAGGTTTGAGCAATTTAGCATGGGTTTGAAGAAATTAGGATGGGTTTGATGAAACCGAACGAAAATTTATGAGGTTTGAGCAATTTAGCATGGGTTTGAAGAAATTAGGATGGGTTTGATGAAACCGAACGAAAATTTATGAGGTTTGAAAATTTATCTGAGGTTTGAGCAATTTAGCATGGGTTTGAAGAAATTAGGATGGGTTTGATGAAACCGAACGAAAATTTATGAGGTTTGAAAATTTATGTGAGGTTTGACAAAATTGGCATGGGTTTGACGAAATTAGGATGGGTTTGATGAAACCAAACGAAAATTTATGGGGTTTGAGCAATTTAGCATGGGTTTGAAGAAATTAGGATGGGTTTGATGAAACCGAACGAAAATTTATGAGGTTTGAAAATTTATCTGAGGTTTGAGCAATTTAGCATGGGTTTGAAGAAATTAGGATGGGTTTGATGAAACCGAACGAAAATTTATGTGAGGTTTGAAAATTTATGTGAGGTTTGACAAAATTAGCATGGGTTTGACGAAATTAGGATGGGTTTGATGAAACCAAACGAAAATTTATGAGGTTTGAGCAATTTAGCATGGGTTTGAAGAAATTAGGATGGGTTTGATGAAACCGAACGAAAATTTATGAGGTTTGAAAATTTATCTGAGGTTTGAGCAATTTAGCATGGGTTTGAAGAAATTAGGATGGGTTTGATGAAACCGAACGAAAATTTATGAGGTTTGAGCAATTTAGCATGGGTTTGAAGAAATTAGGATGGGTTTGATGAAACCGAACGAAAATTTATGAGGTTTGAAAATTTATCTGAGGTTTGAGCAATTTAGCATGGGTTTGAAGAAATTAGGATGGGTTTGATGAAACCGAACGAAAATTTATGAGGTTTGAAAATTTATCTGAGGTTTGAGCAATTTAGCATGGGTTTGAAGAAATTAGGATGGGTTTGATGAAACCGAACGAAAATTTATGTGAGGTTTGAAAATTTATGTGAGGTTTGACAAAATTAGCATGGGTTTGACGAAATTAGGATGGGTTTGATGAAACCAAACGAAAATTTATGAGGTTTGAGCAATTTAGCATGGGTTTGAAGAAATTAGGATGGGTTTGATGAAACCGAACGAAAATTTATGAGGTTTGAAAATTTATCTGAGGTTTGAGCAATTTAGCATGGGTTTGAAGAAATTAGGATGGGTTTGATGAAACCGAACGAAAATTTATGTGAGGTTTGAAAATTTATGTGAGGTTTGACAAAATTAGCATGGGTTTGACGAAATTAGGATGGGTTTGATGAAACCAAACGAAAATTTATGAGGTTTGAGCAATTTAGCATGGGTTTGAAGAAATTAGGATGGGTTTGATGAAACCGAACGAAAATTTATGAGGTTTGAAAATTTATCTGAGGTTTGAGCAATTTAGCATGGGTTTGAAGAAATTAGGATGGGTTTGATGAAACCGAACGAAAATTTATGTGAGGTTTGAAAATTTATGTGAGGTTTGACAAAATTAGCATGGGTTTGACGAAATTAGGATGGGTTTGATGAAACCAAACGAAAATTTATGAGGTTTGAGCAATTTAGCATGGGTTTGAAGAAATTAGGATGGGTTTGATGAAACCGAACGAAAATTTATGAGGTTTGAAAATTTATCTGAGGTTTGAGCAATTTAGCATGGGTTTGAAGAAATTAGGATGGGTTTGATGAAACCGAACGAAAATTTATGTGAGGTTTGAAAATTTATGTGAGGTTTGACAAAATTAGCATGGGTTTGACGAAATTAGGATGGGTTTGATGAAACCAAACGAAAATTTATGAGGTTTGAGCAATTTAGCATGGGTTTGAAGAAATTAGGATGGGTTTGATGAAACCGAACGAAAATTTATGAGGTTTGAGCAATTTAGCATGGGTTTGAAGAAATTAGGATGAGTTTGATGAAACCGAACGAAAATTTATGAGGTTTGAAAATTTATCTGAGGTTTGACAAAATTGGCATGGGTTTGACGAAATTAGGATGGGTTTGATGAAACCAAACGAAAATTTATGAGGTTTGAGCAATTTAGCATGGGTTTGAAGAAATTAGGATGGGTTTGATGAAACCGAACGAAAATTTATGAGGTTTGAAAATTTATCTGAGGTTTGAGCAATTTAGCATGGGTTTGAAGAAATTAGGATGGGTTTGATGAAACCGAACGAAAATTTATGTGAGGTTTGAAAATTTATGTGAGGTTTGACAAAATTAGCATGGGTTTGACGAAATTAGGATGGGTTTGATGAAACCAAACGAAAATTTATGAGGTTTGAGCAATTTAGCATGGGTTTGAAGAAATTAGGATGGGTTTGATGAAACCGAACGAAAATTTATGAGGTTTGAAAATTTATCTGAGGTTTGAGCAATTTAGCATGGGTTTGAAGAAATTAGGATGGGTTTGATGAAACCGAACGAAAATTTATGTGAGGTTTGAAAATTTATGTGAGGTTTGACAAAATTAGCATGGGTTTGACGAAATTAGGATGGGTTTGATGAAACCAAACGAAAATTTATGAGGTTTGAGCAATTTAGCATGGGTTTGAAGAAATTAGGATGGGTTTGATGAAACCGAACGAAAATTTATGAGGTTTGAAAATTTATCTGAGGTTTGAGCAATTTAGCATGGGTTTGAAGAAATTAGGATGGGTTTGATGAAACCGAACGAAAATTTATGAGGTTTGAAAATTTATCTGAGGTTTGAGCAATTTAGCATGGGTTTGAAGAAATTAGGATGGGTTTGATGAAACCGAACGAAAATTTATGTGAGGTTTGAAAATTTATGTGAGGTTTGACAAAATTAGCATGGGTTTGACGAAATTAGGATGGGTTTGATGAAACCAAACGAAAATTTATGAGGTTTGAGCAATTTAGCATGGGTTTGAAGAAATTAGGATGGGTTTGATGAAACCGAACGAAAATTTATGAGGTTTGAAAATTTATGTGAGGTTTGACAAAATTGGCATGGGTTTGACGAAATTAGGATGGGTTTGATGAAACCAAACGAAAATTTATGAGGTTTGAGCAATTTAGCATGGGTTTGAAGAAATTAGGATGGGTTTGATGAAACCGAACGAAAATTTATGAGGTTTGAAAATTTATGTGAGGTTTGACAAAATTGGCATGGGTTTGACGAAATTAGGATGGGTTTGATGAAACCAAACGAAAATTTATGAGGTTTGAGCAATTTAGCATGGGTTTGAAGAAATTAGGATGGGTTTGATGAAACCGAACGAAAATTTATGAGGTTTGAAAATTTATCTGAGGTTTGAGCAATTTAGCATGGGTTTGAAGAAATTAGGATGGGTTTGATGAAACCGAACGAAAATTTATGTGAGGTTTGAAAATTTATGTGAGGTTTGACAAAATTAGCATGGGTTTGACGAAATTAGGATGGGTTTGATGAAACCAAACGAAAATTTATGAGGTTTGAGCAATTTAGCATGGGTTTGAAGAAATTAGGATGGGTTTGATGAAACCGAACGAAAATTTATGAGGTTTGAAAATTTATCTGAGGTTTGAGCAATTTAGCATGGGTTTGAAGAAATTAGGATGGGTTTGATGAAACCGAACGAAAATTTATGAGGTTTGAGCAATTTAGCATGGGTTTGAAGAAATTAGGATGGGTTTGATGAAACCGAACGAAAATTTATGAGGTTTGAAAATTTATCTGAGGTTTGAGCAATTTAGCATGGGTTTGAAGAAATTAGGATGGGTTTGATGAAACCGAACGAAAATTTATGAGGTTTGAAAATTTATCTGAGGTTTGAGCAATTTAGCATGGGTTTGAAGAAATTAGGATGGGTTTGATGAAACCGAACGAAAATTTATGTGAGGTTTGAAAATTTATGTGAGGTTTGACAAAATTAGCATGGGTTTGACGAAATTAGGATGGGTTTGATGAAACCAAACGAAAATTTATGAGGTTTGAGCAATTTAGCATGGGTTTGAAGAAATTAGGATGGGTTTGATGAAACCGAACGAAAATTTATGAGGTTTGAAAATTTATCTGAGGTTTGAGCAATTTAGCATGGGTTTGAAGAAATTAGGATGGGTTTGATGAAACCGAACGAAAATTTATGTGAGGTTTGAAAATTTATGTGAGGTTTGACAAAATTAGCATGGGTTTGACGAAATTAGGATGGGTTTGATGAAACCAAACGAAAATTTATGAGGTTTGAGCAATTTAGCATGGGTTTGAAGAAATTAGGATGGGTTTGATGAAACCGAACGAAAATTTATGAGGTTTGAAAATTTATCTGAGGTTTGAGCAATTTAGCATGGGTTTGAAGAAATTAGGATGGGTTTGATGAAACCGAACGAAAATTTATGTGAGGTTTGAAAATTTATGTGAGGTTTGACAAAATTAGCATGGGTTTGACGAAATTAGGATGGGTTTGATGAAACCAAACGAAAATTTATGAGGTTTGAGCAATTTAGCATGGGTTTGAAGAAATTAGGATGGGTTTGATGAAACCGAACGAAAATTTAGCATGGGTTTGAAGAAATTAGGATGGGTTTGATGAAACCGAACGAAAATTTATGAGGTTTGAAAATTTATCTGAGGTTTGAGCAATTTAGCATGGGTTTGAAGAAATTAGGATGGGTTTGATGAAACCGAACGAAAATTTATGAGGTTTGAAAATTTATCTGAGGTTTGAGCAATTTAGCATGGGTTTGAAGAAATTAGGATGGGTTTGATGAAACCGAACGAAAATTTATGTGAGGTTTGAAAATTTATGTGAGGTTTGACAAAATTAGCATGGGTTTGACGAAATTAGGATGGGTTTGATGAAACCAAACGAAAATTTATGAGGTTTGAGCAATTTAGCATGGGTTTGAAGAAATTAGGATGGGTTTGATGAAACCGAACGAAAATTTATGAGGTTTGAAAATTTATCTGAGGTTTGAGCAATTTAGCATGGGTTTGAAGAAATTAGGATGGGTTTGATGAAACCGAACGAAAATTTATGAGGTTTGAAAATTTATCTGAGGTTTGAGCAATTTAGCATTGGTTTGAAGTAATTAGGATGGGTTTGATGAAACCGAACGAAAATTTATGTGAGGTTTGAAAATTTATGAGGTTTGACAAAATTAGCATGGGTTTGACGAAATTAGGATGGGTTTGATGAAACCGAACGAAAATTTATGAGGTTAGAAAATTTATCTGAGGTTTGAGCAATTTAGCATGGGTTTGAAGAAATTAGGATGGGTTTGATGAAACCGAACGAAAATTTATGAGGTTTGAGCAATTTAGCATGGGTTTGAAGAAATTAGGATGGGTTTGATGAAACCGAACGAAAATTTATGAGGTTTGAAAATTTATCTGAGGTTTGAGCAATTTAGCATGGGTTTGAAGAAATTAGGATGGGTTTGATGAAACCGAACGAAAATTTATGAGGTTTGAAAATTTATGTGAGGTTTGACAAAATTGGCATGGGTTTGACGAAATTAGGATGGGTTTGATGAAACCAAACGAAAATTTATGAGGTTTGAGCAATTTAGCATGGGTTTGAAGAAATTAGGATGGGTTTGATGAAACCGAACGAAAATTTATGAGGTTTGAAAATTTATCTGAGGTTTGAGCAATTTAGCATGGGTTTGAAGAAATTAGGATGGGTTTGATGAAACCGAACGAAAATTTATGTGAGGTTTGAAAATTTATGTGAGGTTTGACAAAATTAGCATGGGTTTGACGAAATTAGGATGGGTTTGATGAAACCAAACGAAAATTTATGAGGTTTGAGCAATTTAGCATGGGTTTGAAGAAATTAGGATGGGTTTGATGAAACCGAACGAAAATTTATGAGGTTTGAAAATTTATCTGAGGTTTGAGCAATTTAGCATGGGTTTGAAGAAATTAGGATGGGTTTGATGAAACCGAACGAAAATTTATGAGGTTTGAAAATTTATCTGAGGTTTGAGCAATTTAGCATGGGTTTGAAGAAATTAGGATGGGTTTGATGAAACCGAACGAAAATTTATGAGGTTTGAAAATTTATGTGAGGTTTGACAAAATTGGCATGGGTTTGACGAAATTAGGATGGGTTTGATGAAACCAAACGAAAATTTATGAGGTTTGAGCAATTTAGCATGGGTTTGAAGAAATTAGGATGGGTTTGATGAAACCGAACGAAAATTTATGAGGTTTGAAAATTTATCTGAGGTTTGAGCAATTTAGCATGGGTTTGAAGAAATTAGGATGGGTTTGATGAAACCGAACGAAAATTTATGTGAGGTTTGAAAATTTATGTGAGGTTTGACAAAATTAGCATGGGTTTGACGAAATTAGGATGGGTTTGATGAAACCAAACGAAAATTTATGAGGTTTGAGCAATTTAGCATGGGTTTGAAGAAATTAGGATGGGTTTGATGAAACCGAACGAAAATTTATGAGGTTTGAGCAATTTAGCATGGGTTTGAAGAAATTAGGATGGGTTTGATGAAACCGAACGAAAATTTATGAGGTTTGAAAATTTATCTGAGGTTTGACAAAATTGGCATGGGTTTGACGAAATTAGGATGGGTTTGATGAAACCAAACGAAAATTTATGAGGTTTGAGCAATTTAGCATGGGTTTGAAGAAATTAGGATGGGTTTGATGAAACCGAACGAAAATTTATGAGGTTTGAAAATTTATCTGAGGTTTGAGCAATTTAGCATGGGTTTGAAGAAATTAGGATGGGTTTGATGAAACCGAACGAAAATTTATGTGAGGTTTGTAAATTTATGTGAGGTTTGACAAAATTAGCATGGGTTTGACGAAATTAGGATGGGTTTGATGAAACCAAACGAAAATTTATGAGGTTTGAGCAATTTAGCATGGGTTTGAAGAAATTAGGATGGGTTTGATGAAACCGAACGAAAATTTATGAGGTTTGAAAATTTATCTGAGGTTTGAGCAATTTAGCATGGGTTTGAAGAAATTAGGATGGGTTTGATGAAACCGAACGAAAATTTATGAGGTTTGAAAATTTATCTGAGGTTTGAGCAATTTAGCATGGGTTTGAAGAAATTAGGATGGGTTTGATGAAACCGAACGAAAACTTATGTGAGGTTTGAAAATTTATGTGAGGTTTGACAAAATTAGCATGGGTTTGACGAAATTAGGATGGGTTTGATGAAACCAAACGAAAATTTATGAGGTTTGAGCAATTTAGCATGGGTTTGAAGAAATTAGGATGGGTTTGATGAAACCGAACGAAAATTTATGAGGTTTGAAAATTTATCTGAGGTTTGAGCAATTTAGCATGGGTTTGAAGAAATTAGGATGGGTTTGATGAAACCGAACGAAAATTTATGAGGTTTGAGCAATTTAGCATGGGTTTGAAGAAATTAGGATGGGTTTGATGAAACCGAACGAAAATTTATGAGGTTTGAAAATTTATCTGAGGTTTGAGCAATTTAGCATGGGTTTGAAGAAATTAGGATGGGTTTGATGAAACCGAACGAAAATTTATGAGGTTTGAAAATTTATCTGAGGTTTGAGCAATTTAGCATGGGTTTGAAGAAATTAGGATGGGTTTGATGAAACCGAACGAAAATTTATGTGAGGTTTGAAAATTTATGTGAGGTTTGACAAAATTAGCATGGGTTTGACGAAATTAGGATGGGTTTGATGAAACCAAACGAAAATTTATGAGGTTTGAGCAATTTAGCATGGGTTTGAAGAAATTAGGATGGGTTTGATGAAACCGAACGAAAATTTATGAGGTTTGAAAATTTATCTGAGGTTTGAGCAATTTAGCATGGGTTTGAAGAAATTAGGATGGGTTTGATGAAACCGAACGAAAATTTATGTGAGGTTTGAAAATTTATGTGAGGTTTGACAAAATTAGCATGGGTTTGACGAAATTAGGATGGGTTTGATGAAACCAAACGAAAATTTATGAGGTTTGAGCAATTTAGCATGGGTTTGAAGAAATTAGGATGGGTTTGATGAAACCGAACGAAAATTTATGAGGTTTGAAAATTTATCTGAGGTTTGAGCAATTTAGCATGGGTTTGAAGAAATTAGGATGGGTTTGATGAAACCGAACGAAAATTTATGAGGTTTGAGCAATTTAGCATGGGTTTGAAGAAATTAGGATGGGTTTGATGAAACCGAACGAAAATTTATGAGGTTTGAAAATTTATCTGAGGTTTGAGCAATTTAGCATGGGTTTGAAGAAATTAGGATGGGTTTGATGAAACCGAACGAAAATTTATGTGAGGTTTGAAAATTTATGTGAGGTTTGACAAAATTAGCATGGGTTTGACGAAATTAGGATGGGTTTGATGAAACCAAACGAAAATTTATGAGGTTTGAGCAATTTAGCATGGGTTTGAAGAAATTAGGATGGGTTTGATGAAACCGAACGAAAATTTATGAGGTTTGAAAATTTATCTGAGGTTTGAGCAATTTAGCATGGGTTTGAAGAAATTAGGATGGGTTTGATGAAACCGAACGAAAATTTATGAGGTTTGAAAATTTATGTGAGGTTTGACAAAATTGGCATGGGTTTGACGAAATTAGGATGGGTTTGATGAAACCAAACGAAAATTTATGAGGTTTGAGCAATTTAGCATGGGTTTGAAGAAATTAGGATGGGTTTGATGAAACCGAACGAAAATTTATGAGGTTTGAAAATTTATCTGAGGTTTGAGCAATTTAGCATGGGTTTGAAGAAATTAGGATGGGTTTGATGAAACCGAACGAAAATTTATGTGAGGTTTGAAAATTTATGTGAGGTTTGACAAAATTAGCATGGGTTTGACGAAATTAATATGGGTTTGATGAAACCAAACGAAAATTTATGAGGTTTGAGCAATTTAGCATGGGTTTGAAGAAATTAGGATGGGTTTGATGAAACCGAACGAAAATTTATGAGGTTTGAAAATTTATCTGAGGTTTGAGCAATTTAGCATGGGTTTGAAGAAATTAGGATGGGTTTGATGAAACCGAACGAAAATTTATGAGGTTTGAAAATTTATCTGAGGTTTGAGCAATTTAGCATGGGTTTGATGAAACAGAACGAAAATTTATGAGGTTTGAAAATTTATCTGAGGTTTGAGCAATTTAGCAAGGGTTTGAAGAAATTAGGATGGGTTTGATGAAACCGAACGAAAATTTATGTGAGGTTTGAAAGTTTATGTGAGGTTTGACAAAATTAGCATGGGTTTGACGAAATTAGGATGGGTTTGATGAAACCAAACGAAAATTTATGAGGTTTGAGCAATTTAGCATGGGTTTGAAGAAATTAGGATGGGTTTGATGAAACCGAACGAAAATTTATGAGGTTTGAAAATTTATCTGAGGTTTGAGCAATTTAGCATGGGTTTGAAGAAATTAGGATGGGTTTGATGAAACCGAACGAAAATTTATGAGGTTTGAAAATTTATCTGAGGTTTGAGCAATTTAGCATGGGTTTGAAGAAATTAGGATGGGTTTGATGAAACCGAACGAAAATTTATGAGGTTTGAAAATTTATGTGAGGTTTGACAAAATTGGCATGGGTTTGACGAAATTAGGATGGGTTTGATGAAACCAAACGAAAATTTATGAGGTTTGAGCAATTTAGCATGGGTTTGAAGAAATTAGGATGGGTTTGATGAAACCGAACGAAAATTTATGAGGTTTGAAAATTTATCTGAGGTTTGAGCAATTTAGCATGGGTTTGAAGAAATTAGGATGGGTTTGATGAAACCGAACGAAAATTTATGTGGGGTTTGAAAATTTATGTGAGGTTTGACAAAATTAGCATGGGTTTGACGAAATTAGGATGGGTTTGATGAAACCAAACGAAAATTTATGAGGTTTGAGCAATTTAGCATGGGTTTGAAGAAATTAGGATGGGTTTGATGAAACCGAACGAAAATTTATGAGGTTTGAAAATTTATGTGAGGTTTGACAAAATTGGCATGGGTTTGACGAAATTAGGATGGGTTTGATGAAACCAAACGAAAATTTATGAGGTTTGAGCAATTTAGCATGGGTTTGAAGAAATTAGGATGGGTTTGATGAAACCGAACGAAAATTTATGAGGTTTGAAAATTTATCTGAGGTTTGAGCAATTTAGCATGGGTTTGAAGAAATTAGGATGGGTTTGATGAAACCGAACGAAAATTTATGTGAGGTTTGAAAATTTATGTGAGGTTTGACAAAATTAGCATGGGTTTGACGAAATTAGGATGGGTTTGATGAAACCAAACGAAAATTTATGAGGTTTGAGCAATTTAGCATGGGTTTGAAGAAATTAGGATGGGTTTGATGAAACCGAACGAAAATTTATGTGGGGTTTGAAAATTTATGTGAGGTTTGACAAAATTAGCATGGGTTTGACGAAATTAGGATGGGTTTGATGAAACCAAACGAAAATTTATGAGGTTTGAGCAATTTAGCATGGGTTTGAAGAAATTAGGATGGGTTTGATGAAACCGAACGAAAATTTATGAGGTTTGAAAATTTATCTGAGGTTTGAGCAATTTAGCATGGGTTTGAAGAAATTAGGATGGGTTTGATGAAACCGAACGAAAATTTATGAGGTTTGAAAATTTATGTGAGGTTTGACAAAATTGGCATGGGTTTGACGAAATTAGGATGGGTTTGATGAAACCAAACGAAAATTTATGAGGTTTGAGCAATTTAGCATGGGTTTGAAGAAATTAGGATGGGTTTGATGAAACCGAACGAAAATTTATGAGGTTTGAAAATTTATCTGAGGTTTGAGCAATTTAGCATGGGTTTGAAGAAATTAGGATGGGTTTGATGAAACCGAACGAAAATTTATGAGGTTTGAAAATTTATCTGAGGTTTGAGCAATTTAGCATGGGTTTGAAGAAATTAGGATGGGTTTGATGAAACCGAACGAAAATTTATGTGAGGTTTGAAAATTTATGTGAGGTTTGACAAAATTAGCATGGGTTTGACGAAATTAGGATGGGTTTGATGAAACCAAACGAAAATTTATGAGGTTTGAGCAATTTAGCATGGGTTTGAAGAAATTAGGATGGGTTTGATGAAACCGAACGAAAATTTATGAGGTTTGAAAATTTATCTGAGGTTTGAGCAATTTAGCATGGGTTTGAAGAAATTAGGATGGGTTTGATGAAACCGAACGAAAATTTATGAGGTTTGAGCAATTTAGCATGGGTTTGAAGAAATTAGGATGGGTTTGATGAAACCGAACGAAAATTTATGAGGTTTGAAAATTTATCTGAGGTTTGAGCAATTTAGCATGGGTTTGAAGAAATTAGGATGGGTTTGATGAAACCGAACGAAAATTTATGAGGTTTGAAAATTTATGTGAGGTTTGACAAAATTGGCATGGGTTTGACGAAATTAGGATGGGTTTGATGAAACCAAACGAAAATTTATGGGGTTTGAGCAATTTAGCATGGGTTTGAAGAAATTAGGATGGGTTTGATGAAACCGAACGAAAATTTATGAGGTTTGAAAATTTATCTGAGGTTTGAGCAATTTAGCATGGGTTTGAAGAAATTAGGATGGGTTTGATGAAACCGAACGAAAATTTATGTGAGGTTTGAAAATTTATGTGAGGTTTGACAAAATTAGCATGGGTTTGACGAAATTAGGATGGGTTTGATGAAACCAAACGAAAATTTATGAGGTTTGAGCAATTTAGCATGGGTTTGAAGAAATT